>AFIV01000594.1:0-82028 GCA_000223765.2 Zymoseptoria ardabiliae STIR04_1.1.2 | reverse complement strand
GGGGGGGGACAAGAGGCAGGAGGTTGAGGCTTTGCCCGCCAGGTATGTGTTCCGGGCCGATGGGATTTCTGCTAACACAAGGGGCCCTGAGCAAAGGGAGGGCACTTCATCGCAGTGATCGGATGACAAAGTGGTCTTCTTCATCGCGAGGAAGCACGGCCAAGACCCTCCCAGAGGTGAGAGCTGACCGTGGTCACTGGACGGAGGTGAGCATGCAGTTCCTGCGGGCGGCGGGGGAGAGTGAGGGTCGGAGATGGTACCCGGGATTGGTAGCCTGAGACGGGAATATTAGCTCAGAGCCACTCGTTTGATCATAATAGAATGGCATTGCTTGAGCTCGAAGCTTCTTTCACACTCGTCTGCAGCACTTCTGCTCACTGCTCGATTAACTTGCCGGCACACTGAGATGTTGGCTGCCTTGCGATGTAATGGCTGTCCGGGAACAAGGGAATCAGACGGACACCATTCCGCTAACTTTGTTGTGAATGTAATCAGAAAGATCGATTTTTCGATTCAGATACAGGGGTAGCTGAAGATACCCATCCATCAAAGAGCAAAACCTCAATTCCACTGAGCATAAACCAATGGATGAGAATACACAGCATTTCCGCGGGAATCCTGATCGACCTTCGTGTACGTAAGAAGCATCGACTTCAAACTCGGGTTGAACTCCATCATCGCCGGGTGCGCCTGGATCGAATACGCCGGCAAGCTGAAATTGCCATTCGGACCATCGTAGAAGCGGATCGGCGTGATCCACGGGCCAGCAGGATCCGGCGCCGTTGTGATGTACATTGTCGCACCGGGATACTGGTTGCCGCCGATCCAGACGTACGAGTTCCAGCCTTGCGACCAGAAGTATGTTCCTTGACCGCCGACGCTGACGTTTTCGATGCGGATGCCGTCGGCGCCGATCTTGGGTGCTGTGGTGACCCAGTTCCCGTTTACCCAGTAGCGGTAGGCGGATCTGTTCTCGACTAGGGTGGCAAGGGTTAGCTGTGCTCGGCGTGGAGAAGCGATCCATATCTCACCGGATCCCACAGGCACTTTCGCGAGAGAGACTGTGCCATTCGCTTGGCCGTAGAGATAGGCGATGCCGTTGCGTACAACGTTGCCATAATCTCCGTAGGCGATCTCGTTGCGGGCCCAGAATGTCTCGTTGACGACTGTGACGCTTGGGAGGGTGTTGCCAGACGTGGCGCTTGGAGCGGTGACTTTGTAGAGGATCGTGGCTGGATTGGGCTCGACGAGTCCCAGATCCTGATTGATACGGGTGGCACGGATCCATGTATATCCGACACTGAGGGATGTTCTAGTCAGCGATGGCATTATCGTATCGTCTGTCGTTCGCCGCCATACCGGTAGGATGTGCGCATAGGCGGCGAGTCGGGCCCTTGGACGATGTTGTCAGTTGAGAGCATTTCTCATGATAGCGGCGCACTCACAGATGGCGTATCGCGTTCCATCGCTGCATCCACCTTGCGAAGAGCAGAACTTGTTCGCATTGACGGGATAGAATGCCTGACTGTTGCTGTTCGTTCCATACTGCCTCAACACGGTCGTAGTAAGCTTGTTATCGGTCGACCTCAACGACAGCAGCGTAGGCTGTCCAGCGGCGGAAGAGTTGCTCCAGCTAGCAGTGCTAGAGAGTAACGAGTTCGTGTTGACAGCGCCATTGACAACATATTGTGAGTCTCGACAGGCCCAGAGTGTTCGATTGTTCAGCCGAGTGGTGCCGCAGGAGTCACGGCTGAAGGTCGGATCGCTGACGAGACCAAGAAGCTGTGGAGTTGCCTTCAACTGGGGATATACGGGCTCGCCGGATTGAATGGTGAATGGACTTGGCGCGGGCTGGTTCGTCGGCGGGGGAAAGGGTTTGGGGAAGTATCGCGATGTTCGGAGGGCTGCTTGTCGTGGTGATAGAGCTGGAGGGAGATCCTGAGGTGCAGCATCGCTAAATGCGGCGAGGACGAAAAGGAGAGAAAAGGTCTTCATCGTTGCAGATAAGGCGAAAAGAGCCGATGATGCGTGGAATGCACTAACACTGTGGTGCTACATCGAGCATTATATATACGCACTCTGTTCGTGGTGGCGACATCTCCGAGATCTGCCTCCGATCAGCTTTGAGACACATTTGGCAGTGGACTGATGTGGGAACAGTTGAAGCCGAGCGCATCCAGCTCGAGCGGAGCAGAGTTTGGAGCAGCATGATTGGTGATATCAAAACGGGATCGTAGAAGATCGACACGCAGCCGACCCTAAGAGCTGTGTTGTCGTAGTTTGAGCCGAGTCGAGCCACTCCACTCGGATATCAGTACAGAGTCCGATCTCGACCCTGATGTTGGCGAGTCGACAGGCCTAAGGGATCTCTCTGCGCGAGCACGGTGGCTTGTCCATGCAGGCAGAGGGCACCGGAGTGACCGAAGCTGAACATCTGATGAGCATTGGTGGCTTGCAGGCGGCTCGAGGTTCGTGAACACGGGCTAGAACTTCCATAGACCAGCGAGCCAAGCGACTCGGCATCATGCCATGTCTGCAGTCTGGTCTTGCCCAACACATTACCACGAGTCTCGTAGACCGTGCATGCAGTAGTGAGGCGTCCGTGGAGCTGAAGTCCAGCCCGGAACATGCGACGAAAACGTGGCCGGCTGGCATACCGCCGGAGGGACGAGTCGAGGAGTAAAGACCCTGGTCGCAGAGGAGTCTAGACAACGATCGTCCACGCGCTAGGCCCATTCAAGGCAATGGACAACTTGGAAGTGAAGAATCGAGTCTCCTTTGCGCCGGCGTGAGCAGTCCTTCCCGACTCTCTTGCTGAGTGCTCCAATGGGATACGCTCTGCTGTGGCCAGCTCGAAGCATCGCAGTGGTAGACAAGGCCCTCGCCGCTTTTGTCGGACAGCGACATGAAGGAGATCTTACCACCAGATGACGTCGAGAAAGACAGTGGCTGAGTGAAGCCATCCATAGCGTGTCGGAAAAGCTCTCCCCAAGGGCCCAAGTACTGCTTTTGCTACCCCACTCTGGACGCCATCTGCCTCCGTCGTCGTGCTAAGACAGCCATGACAGCTCACTGCAAGCCTTGAGCGGGACCATAGAGGCACCACAGCGCCGAAACCAAATGCTCGACGCATTCGACTGTGCAAGGACAGTCTGATGCTGATGGAACTGGTGCTCCATTCGCCATGCAAAGGCGATATGGTCCACCAAGTCACAGACCTTCGTCGACGACTGTGCAATCTAGGTATGCCAGCTTGCAACTCATCTAGGCTTGAATCGTCATACTGCGAGGGCGCGGAGAGGCTGATCAATCTGGTCTGGTTTTGATGTGCAGCAGGCGTCCGAATTGAGGGGTTTAGAAAGACGGCATGCTGAATTGCTGATCGTGAGGAGTTGGGTGTATTGCGCGATGAGGTATCCGCGTCGGGCAGGGATAACCCCGAAACTCTAACTTGGCCGAAATCTCCGAGACGGAAGAGCAAGCAACAAGGGAATACCTGACCTACGACTAAAGCATCCATATCGACAACAGAGCACCGCCGTCGCGTCCACCGCCTGACCACCATCACCCACACACCGCGCCCTACAACCTCACCGTCGTCGCCCGCCGCCGCCGCCGCCATTCACACCACCAGCCCGCAGCTGACGCATGACATCCAGCGACCCGCCAGCTTCATGACCCACGCGATCACCATCTGAGACCTGCCGAAAGGCCTTGGACTCGCGACACTCATACGAAACCGCTGAGCCCTCCAAAAGCTAGCAGCGCCGACCATGGCGTTCAACTTCAACTGGTCGCCGCTCATAGCGGATACGGAACGCGTGCGGGACATGCTCACCAGCGCTCTGAACAAATCACCAAAGCCTCCGATCATCGTCGACGACATCATCGTGAACGAGTTGAACTTGGGCTCTACACCACCAGAGTTGGAGATATTGGAGATTGGAGATTTGGCCGAGGATCGATTTCGCGGAATCTTCAAGATGAGCTATACGGGAGATGCATACCTCACACTCAAGACCAGAGTACAAGCAAATCCTCTGAACACATATCTCTCAACAAAGCCGTCATTCGCAAGTCCACAACCGCTGGCGGCAAGCAGTAGCTTGACCATTCCTATTCAGATCACACTGTCGGACATCCGCTTGTCCGGCTTTGTGATTCTGGTCTTCTCCAAGTCAAAAGGAATCACCATCGTTTTCCGCAATGACCCGCTCGAAAAGCTCAAGGTGTCTTCGACCTTCGATACAATACCGTTCGTTCGCGATTACCTCCAGAAGACAATCGAAAATCAGCTGCGAGTACTCTTCATGGAAGACCTGCCGGCGATCATCCACCGACTATCTTTGCAAAAGTTCAGCCCAGAATACCAGACAGCAGATCTGCTAGAGCCGAGAAATGAGGATGAAAGAGCTGTGGATCCACTCGCCAGTCCGTCACAATCGGCTGTACACCTCGATGACGATGATGCCTCGGGATACTCCCTCGAGTCTGCTGCAGAGACATATGCGTCCTTCTCCCAGAAGAATATGGTGCGGCTAGCAGCTCTCACAGAAAGTCAGCGAACGTTGAGTCTATTTACGCCCAGCATTCGAGATACAGTCTACCGAGCATGGGCAACTGCGGCGAATCGCGATGACACCACAAACGGCACGAGTACGCCCACTCGACCATTCACCCTATCACGACTGCAGTCCTCACTGGCTTCACACAGCACAATGTCAGCTGCAACATCAGTAGTTTCAGGAAGCGGGTCCGACGCAACAAGACCCAGCATCGTCAGCACTGCATCTTCAGCAACAGTCTATAGTCTAGGCACCGGCGCACCACGCTCAAGACCTGGCAAAAAGCGAAAGAATCGCATCGTCAACCTCCGAAAACCCAAAGACAAAGACACGACCGATCCGTCCGAGACCGCATCCCAGTCGCAAGGAAGCAGCTACGACGACAGCGGAACACGCAGTGACTCCGGCCGCTCCGGCCGCTCAAGCGTCGTGCGAAGCAATACTGAGGTCACCACGGCGCCCTCCAGTGGTCTGCGTGAAGGCGAAATCAGCACACCACCTCGGAGTCCTCCTAAGAAGAACGCCGACTACAAGGACTTCGCCCAATCAGCCGAGCGCAAATCACGACCCACCACACCGCGCGACCTGCACCAAGCTCCGCCCGCCATTCGAGATCCGGAACGCACACCTCGCGCCTCGATGGTGCAGCCCGATAAGCCCTCCGTGCACCAGCAACCTCCGGCTCGACCACGCATAAACCACCTCCCTCGCATGCAACCTTTTCCTTCCCGCTCGCCTTCGCCTGAAATGACGCGGAGGTCATCATCGACCGACGCGAGGAGGTCGTCCAGTGATGTAAACATACAGAAGCTGGTGCAGGCTTTTGGAGAAGCGGGCAGTGGAGGCGGAATTTTGGAGCAAGCTTGGATGCAAAAGATGGCGGTTGAGATCGCGCGCAAGGTGGAGAGTGAGAGAGCGAAGGGGAGAGAGAGCGGCATGTCATCGAGGGAGGACACTGAAGCGCCGCCGCCGGCATATGTGTCTTGATGAGCATGGCAGGGAAAACGATGGATGGCACAAGGCTGCCTGTTTAAACTTTACATTTCGGAGCAACGCGCTCAGGGCATTCTGGTTCGAGATTGGGCGGCGGGAGAAGAGCTCAAAGGCAGCAAGCCATTGTTCGGCTGGCGTTATTTCGCTCACGATTGATGTCTGAAAATAATGACGATCACGAAATCTAGCATCGCTCGTTGATCGGCGAGGACTAGACGCACCGCTGTGTCCAAAAGGGTGGAACCCAATGGATGGGAGAAAATGCATCTAATCGCTAATGTACGCTATTCTATCAATACTCCTCGATCTCTACGATCATATTTCACACCACCTCCCATTCACCGCAATCATCCCTTGCGCCATTGGACAACGCCACTACCGCCGATACGTGATCTCATCATCATCCTCCCCATCCCCACTCTCCTGCGCTTTGCCATTCTTCCCCGCCCCACCCTCTCCCTCCCTCCCATCCATAGCAAGTAAATCCTCCACGGCTCGGACCTTGTCCTCAAACCCTTGGACTTTATCCGTCCGTGACCCGATGCGGATGTCTGATTGGATTCGCACGACGCCGTTGGCGTGCAGGAGGGAGTGGCATTGGCCTATTAGGTTCATGACGGTGGTCCAGGGCCCTTCGAGAGTGGTGCCCGCGGAGTGCATGCTATATTTGACGCCGGACTTTTTGAGGAGGCGTTGCACAGCGGCGATTTCGTGGGAGACGCTGGCCGTGGGTGTGCCGATTGGGATGAGGCAGAAGTCTGGGAGATTCAACGTTAGACTTCTGTGGTTTACATCGATATGCTTTATGTTATATCCTCGCTCCACGATGTGTCTTCCTCCCACTCGCGGCCACTGGATGAATGGATACTTCTTACCTGCTGTGCATTTCGCCGGAGTGGGGAGCTGAGTAGGATCGTTGGTCGCCATTTTCTGTAGGATATGGGCGAGCTGAGGGGATGTGTCCATGAGCTCCCGGCGGATAGTCACAGACAGATTGTTGTTATAGGTCCCGAAGAAGGTGAGGTCAGATGTGGTGACGCGGGAGCACTTCGGGCCAATGCGAGTGAGGGGTGGATGTTGGTGAGGTGGCGGGATTCTAGTACTCCTTCCTTTCCTTCTCTTCTACCGACACATTCTCTCATTCATCGATGCCACCACTTCTCTGCCGTTCTAAAGATGAAGTTTCATTATGATTGATACTGCCGGCAATGCACTACTTCAACGACATGGCATTCTGCGCTCACCAAAATAGGCAAATGCGAGAGATGGTCGAGACTCTCTTAGCACCACGACGGGCCGGAGGTAAGAATGAGGACAAGTGACAATCCTTTCCAACTCTATGCAAATCTTTTCCCTTTCTTTTCTTTTCCTCCTCATTGCCAGCTCGCATGCTATATACACGAGGAATAGACCTGGGCCGCCTTCAGCACGCCATCATGGTCATCCCGGTATTCTTCCTCGAAGACCCGCCAAGTCTTCACGCCATTGAGCCGACCAGCACCGTCAGTCCTCCTACTCGCTGTGGCCTGAGCTATCTCAACGAGGGCGGCGCCAACTTTGTCTTCCGCATCGTGCACCCTCCATGCACTCCAATATCACCTCGGCTACAAAATCGCCTTCTCCGCATCCGCAAAGACCTTCCTCACATCCAATCCGCGGAATCTCAACTCGAAGCTTTCTACGAAAACTTTCACGGCCTGTTCCCAAAGGAGCATCTCGTGCAACATGAGCTCATTGCGATTGATCAGAGCGTCTTGGCCCTGCTGAACACGGAACTGCAAGCCATGGATCGGCCGCGTCATCGAGCGCAGGACTTCTTACCGGAGGTGGACCTGCAGGCTTTGCTAATGACTGACATGACTGTTTCCACGGACGAAGGGACCAACCAAGTCTTGCTGCAGCTGAAGCCGAAATGGCTAGCTCAATCTCCCGATGCTCCGAAGAATGCGAAACGATGTCGGACGTGTGCATTGAGGGCGTGTCGGGCAGGCAAGAACGTGCGAACGGCGACAGATAGGCAGGGAAGTTGTCCGTTGGGTTTGATGAGTGAAGTGTCAGAGGAGAGGAGGACGGCGATGGAGGGCGTGACGAATGATCCGGCGATCAGAGAGTACCTTGCGGGCGAGGCTGTCCAGGACTTGTTGCGGCGACTGAAAGACGCCCAGATGAGTCTTGACTCGGGTGGTGTTATGGGTGTGGGTGATGATGAGCGGGAAAGGTTGAATCTGTGCAAAGCAATGACATTGCGAGATTGCTCGCTCTTTGTGAGAAGGGTGGAGTGTACGATCGAGGCGAAACTGGGAGATCTGGATTTGAAGCAGCCAGAAAAGATCAAGAAGTGGAAGGCGGTGGAGAGGGATCTAATCGACGGTGGTTGGTATACGAATACGGAACAGAAAGGATTCTGGATGCAGGAAGAGGTTTGTCAGCTTTCAAGGCCGGGACTTTGAGATGGTCCTGCTCCTCCTCTTAGGACTTCAGCGCGGGAAGTTTCTTCATGATTTTCCGAGCAATGTCCGTCATCAAGATCCTGCTTTGATGACAGTCTCTGAACACGCGCGAGAGAGCTTCTCAACGCCGTCATTCCAGGGCCCAGGAACCAGGATGCTCGGTATCTAAGCGATCAGCTAAGATCTGGCCAGGCAGGGGTGTCTCCCTCGAGGAGCTGACTCCGGCCTCTTGTGGTCTTGACATGCAGCGGCGAGGAGCCCGGCAACGAGGTCCGACCCTCGACGCAGACAAGTCGGCCGCAGCGAAGACTCCGACATGAAAAGCCGCCGTCACGGCTCTTTCGCGGCGATCCGAACGAACGCCGAGAGACGTCACCACAGTAAAGCAATTGCAACCACTCTCCACAGAAGATTCTTTCTTCATGATCAAGAGGCATCATTGCTGAACAATCTTTTTCCTCAATACGGGCTCCGCTGTTTGTCCAGCATGATCATTCGCCACAGTGGTCTCAGGGCATTTGCGGCTCCACTACTTTCGCACGACGCTTGCTAAGCTATGCTGCTGTGATAGTGGCCATGGGTGTTATGAGGAAGCTATAAGGAGAGTCGGACTCGAGGCTAGATCTTGCAAAACGTCCACGCATTTGCTTCATCTCGAATCTCGACAGCTCCTTCAATCACACCGCATCCTACAATTCCGGGACAAACGAGCTACCACCCAAACGACACAACCTTCAGACCTCCATACACCCAACCATCAGCATGGCATCCAATGAATCCTTCGAAGGATGGTGCGGCCTCGACGCAAATTCCTCTGAAGGAAACATGGTCTGGCAAAACTACACCCCAAAAACCTTCAACTCAACCGACGTCGACATCGAAATTTCGCACTGTGGAGTCTGCGGATCCGACCTGCACGTCTTACGCTCCGGATGGGGACCCACCAACTACCCGGTCGTTGTCGGCCACGAGATCGTCGGCCGCGCGATCCAAGTCGGAGACGACGTCAAATCTGGCATCCAAGTCGGCGACCGCGTTGGCGTCGGCGCTCAGGCTGGCTCGTGCTTGAAGGGCGATTGTGAGGAGTGTATGAATGATGGCGAGCAGTACTGCCAAAAGGGCTTCGTCATGACCTATGGCTCGAAGTGGCCGAGCGGCGAGTCTGCGCAAGGCGGATATGCGAAGTACTGGCGTGGTGATGGACACTTCGTCTTTGCGATTCCGGAGGCGATGGAGAGCGAGGAGGCGGCGCCGCTGTTGTGTGGTGGTGTCACTGTTTATGCGCCGCTAAAGCAAAATGGCGTTGGACCTGGCTCGAGAGTCGGCATCATTGGCGTGGGAGGTCTAGGACATATGGGCATTCAACTCGCGCGAGCGATGGGCGCAGACAAAGTCTGGGCAATCTCAAGAACCGACGAAAAGAAGGCGGATGCCATGGCCATGGGCGCGGATGGCTTAATCGCAACCGGAAAGGAAGGATGGAGCGAAGACTTCAAAAACTCCCTCGACGTGATCATCTGCACGGTCAGCTCCCCGAAGATGCCATTCGGCGAGTACCTCAACCTCCTGGACGTAGGCGGGGTGTTTGTGCAAGTCGGAGCGCCGGACGAGGCGTTGCCGCCGGTGTTGCCGATGGCGCTGATCATGAAGAAGGTCAGCATCAAGGGGAGTTTGATTGGGAGTCCGGCGGAAATCAAGGAGATGTTGGAGTTGGCGGCCGAGAAGGGTGTGAAGCCGTGGATTCAGAAGCGGAAGATGGAGGATGCGAATCGGGTTTTGGTTGATTTTGAAGAGGGGTTGCCGAGATATCGGTATGTTTTGGAGAATTAGACTGGACGATGCAATACCTCCGTGAAACAATTCGAATTCAACTGCATGGCTTTCCCCTCAGTCGCTTTGAGTGCATCTTGAGCAGGAGACCGAAGGTACCCTTTAGCTTTTCCTTGCCCACATAATGAAACATCAAAAGCACTGCTGTTGTCAACAATTCTTTACGCGTATATGGGGTATAGTTCTACTGCGATCTGAGTGCCGAACAGTTGATGCTGGACTGCGGCGTGAGGAGGACTGACTCCCCAGAAGAAGACGACAAACCACCGAATGATCCGAAATAGCGCAAAATCATCTCAATGCTGGAACAAGTCTTCCTCGCTCTTCTTTTAACATCCTCTTTTCTTTCTTCATCGCAAGCCAGGACTGCTGCTTCCTTGCCTCATTTCCCTCTCCCTCGCGAGCTGTTCCTCACTCAAGCATCCAATCCTATTAAGAATCTCCTTGTGCTCGCCCAACTTCAGCCCACTGGAAATGCCTCTAGCCTTCCTTTTCCCTACATTGCTGCCATTCCTCGCTGGCCACGCAGCCTCCTCTGAAGTCGTCTCAACTTCGATGAACCGCGGCTTCTCTTCGTCTTCCGCCGAGGTGACGATCGGAACCGAGCTGTGTGGAAGTTGTGGATGACACTTGTCTTCGATCTCGTCGATTTCACCCTCATCTTCGTCGTCGCTCCGGGTATCGTCCGCACCTTGTCCGCGCAAAACACGGATCACAACGCGGATAATCATCATCAGCCAGACGAGCGTGATACATTGCAGTCCGAGGAGAAGACCCAGGAATGACCATCGAATATTGGCATTGAAGGAGATGGTCTTTGCTTGCGGGTTCAAGATCGGCTGAAGCAGGTGCTCCAGCACCTTGTCACCGCCATCTGTGGAAAGGATCCTGCCCGTGGTGGTCGAGTACACTCCGTACGGCATCGCCGCCGAGTTGACGTGCGCGTAGATGCTCCAGCAGATTCCTAGATAGAAGACATGACGTGCCACAAACCAGATGACGACGAACAGTCCAAACATGGCGTCGCACGCTGCTTGCAAGCCCAGATATCGCAAGATCTTGGCTGCTGGGAAGATCAAGTCCACGATATCCATGCACACCAGGATGGCATTGCCGACTCGCCATTGGCGGTATCCGTAGCTGCCCATCATCAGTCCCACGGTCACGAAGTGGTGTGTCAACATCTGGTAGTGATCTTTTCTTCGCTCTTCCAGGTGAATGACCACGACTTGCTGCACCCAGAACGCCAGTTGCGATAGGTAGTAGAGCTTCATCCCAGGCGTGAGAAGGAGTCTGGGAAAGTCCCTCCACATGGAGATCAGGAGGCTTTCCACGCTGTCCACATCCGCTGGTGTATCCTTGACAAACAGTGCCAGTCCCCAGAACCATATCACAATGTAGTATAGCAGCATGTACGACTGCTCGGCGAACCGCACGCGGCCCTTCTTCCTCCCGATACCGCATGCGGCGGCCAATGGTGTGAGCACGTAATCCAGCATCAAAGCCCGGAATGCGGTGAAGTAGACGACGCAGCTGGCTACGAGGTACATGTCTTTCGGTCCTTGGAGGTAGAAGCCCGGTGCTCCGGTGGACGGGTACGACAAGGCGAAGAAGGCCTTTGTGGTGGGTCGTAGCGAAGGGAAAACAACATGTGTCATGGCGAGAAGGAGGATGAAGTTGAGCGAAAGGCCGAGTTGATGTTCCATGCACAATCTTCGTAGCGCGCCAGCAATGCTTTCGTATTCGTTCATGTTGCTCCATGTTGCCCTTCTCTTGCGTGGCATCGGCGCCATGTGGTCGCTAGTCATGTTGCACACCGACACATGGTCGATGGAGGACCAGTCGTCTTTGTGGTCGACGAGCATTGGGGTTCCTGACCCCAGCTCGTGTGCCATTGTGGGCGAGGTGTGATTGTGTGGGATCGATTCGAGGAGAATATCTCGGCGAGGACGGTCGTGGGTGGGAGATCGAGCGGCGGAGAGGTGGTAGTTCGAGTCTGGCGTGGAGGAAGCGAAAATCCACGGGCCAATGCTTTGCTTCCGCGGGCAAGAGAATGGGTGCGGGTCAATGTCAATCAAGAGGGAGCGGAGGGGATCATGGCGGAGCGGAAGGGCGGTGGGAGGGTGGGGATGTGGAGGTGGAGGTGGAAGCGACAGGAAGGTTGGAAGTATGGTCAGTGTCCGTGTCAGGTTTCTGCTGGGAGGGTGTGAGTTGTCGTCCAATCCGCGTCGACGTAAATCCACGATTTCTCTCTGTCGAGTTCACCCCGGAAAAATGGTCTGATGGAGTTTCAAAACAGGGGTCTTCTTCACTGCTGCCAAGGTCGGATATATATGTGGCTTGCTGGCGACGGTCCGCTCCGGACGATCAACTATTGCGAATGGTGGAATGAAGTCAAGATCAGGTATATTCGATGGAGATACATCACGAGGAGGGCGACGAAGGCGATATATGGTGCCAGAGCAGCGGTCTATACATAGACTTGGTTGTTTAGAGACCAACGTTCACACGAACCCAGGCGAACGGCACCGCATCTATGTCATGAAACTCGGGTTGGAGCTTCGACTTTGACAGGCATCGTATGCCCTTCTCAAACAATGCCCCCTTCGCTCCTGTACACGCTATGCTTCCAAATGCGCCGCTGAACACATCTCAACCTAGAGTGGGGTGGTTGTTGTACAACATACAAGCGCCATGCCATGCCATGCCATGCCTGGTATCATACATCTATCATGCCGCTTTGCGGACAGTTCTTTCCGAGGTCCTCGTCTTGAAGACCCTCATCCATACCGACTCTTGTGTATAAGCAGACATCGTAGCCTGTACCGCCCTATTCGCACGCATTCATCCCTCGCAGCCAAATCAACCCTCGATCAAGACTTTACGCGCAACCTAGAAAACAGAGTCAGCATTCATTCTCCACTCGCCCTATCCAAACATATACTCACAGCCCATGCGCCTGCAACGGATGCCACAATGCCTCCCGAAATCATCATCGGCCTCACACCGTGCGTGCTCCTGAAAATCATTCCACTGATGCCACCCGCAGCCACACTGTTGAACGAATCATGCTTCCCTCGGTAGTATCCCAACGTGCTGTTGATGCCATTGTACATCATCGCGACCACGCCCGCCGAGTTGCCCAAGAATGGTCCTCTCCGTGTGATGGCGTTCAGCGCCGAGTTGAGGCGCAACTTTGGTGGTGCTGTCGCTGGCAACCGGCTCAGTCCTTCTGTCAAACCCCATGCTCCTCCTACTGACAGCGCCGCGAGATATGTTACTCCTGTTCCATAACAGAGATCATCTGACCAGCCTCGCGATGGTAATAATGACTTTCCGCCGGGTAGATCCGTGAGCACATCGTCGTCGAGGGTTAGGTAGTCGAGGGTGTCCTGATTTAAGCCCGCGAGCGGGTGAAGTGCTGATGGGTCGAATGCGCCGGGTGTGCTTATGAATGACCCGACATCGTCGGCGGTGGGTGTGATGAAAGTCGGAGGGAGAGGACTGCTGCTGGCCGCCGCGGCGGAGGCGTCAAAGGAGGAGTCGGATGCGGTTGCGGTTTGGGTAGATTTGCCGCTGAAAATGTCCCAGACGCCCATGATGGATCGAGTGAGGTTTAGATGATGCGCGGAGGGGGCACGAAGGACTGCCGATGGTGTTTGCGAAGTGAGAACTGTGGAATCGCAGCGGCCGAATTGTGATGATGCTTGTCGATCTCCCTCGAAATTTTGACGGAGGTCCGATTCAGGCCGCGTTACGTAAGCACTTCACGATCATCCGTTGGACTTCGTCGAATTTCGGCGATGGTTCGTCCTTGGAACAACACTCTCGAAGAACGAGGCGGGCGCCAATGTCACGACACGTCGCACGATGTCTGACCCAAAGCTACGGATGCCCTTGACCGAGGAGAATTTGGTGCAGATATCGCGATCGGCCAGATCTCACGTGCCAGCTCGTGCAACAATCACATCCGACGCTCCTCTTGAGGGTCAAGTACGGTAAGAACTGATCTCATGACAGGTCGATCGTCAGCTGTGCTGACAGAAAGGTAGGCAATTCTCTTCTCTCGTTGACGATGTTCTTTACACCAGCGGTCTCGCAACCCTCAATGGCTCACATCGAGTCGCGGCGTGGAATACGCTATGCTCGCTAATCGACCAAGCGATCAAGTCTGACCTGCCAGAACTGGACAATTCACTGTGGATTCTGGATATCTGGACTCGAATCCTGGACATCTACCTTGGACATGCGCAGACTGCCAGGCCCAAGTCATCCCGGCAGCTGATGGCCACTTTGACCAAAGCCTTGCAGAAGCCAACGAGCAGAGATTGGACACCGGTCAAGCGCACGATTACCGAGAGACTGGTGCAGTGTTTGCTCAATTTTCAAGATCCCTTTAAGGCCCGGGTCAGCGCGCAGCTTTTGGGTCACCTTTTCCTCAAGGATGTCGCGACGCTCGAAGATGTATTGGCTGCTTTCCAAACATCGTCTGCGAATGACTCCGACCCTGGATTGGAGACGAGATCCACACAAATGCTGGAGATCTTGTTCCAATGGCTTGGCAAAGGCGACTTCAGCTCTACAATATCTCAATTCGTCTCGATCCTCCTTGACCAGATAGATGCGTCCACTGGCTCGATCAAATCCTCCGACGAGCCTCTGTGGGCAGGTCCACTCGCAAGGGCTTTTGGAAGAGGCGCTGTCAATTTGGACGATATGAGAGTACACCTCCTGCCCGCTCTGTTCAAGCGGAGCTGTACCGACTTCCAGCTTTTCCTGCGAATGCAGGGGCTTGAGAGTATTGGAACGCCAGATGAAGCTAGGGAGAATGGAGCATCGCAAGCACTGCTCTTTGCAGCATTGCAGACTGGCAAGGAGATGGGCTTGGTACATGAGACGCAGGCCTTGCACATCTCTTATGACTCAGATCTGCTGCTCCTCCCGGTCAGGACGATTGGCCTGCTTGTTCGAAGAAGCTCTCGCGCAGCACGCTTGACAGGCCTGTCATTGCTCACCACCTCACACTCGGCCACACGGCCAATACCGCTGACGGCACTGAACATCATCCGGCAGAACCTCGATATTCTTTTCGCTGATGTAGATGCCGACTTTCGAAGTGGCGTCTTCAGTGCGCTACAAAGGCTCATCGATCGCATCAGAGCTATTACAGCAGTGCTTGAGCGACAAGGGAATCAGCCAATGCTAGACGCAAATTCCAGTGGTGCCAAGCATACTCTTCAGTACCACAAAGCCTTCCTCAAACAGCTGCTTGACTTTCTATCCTGGGAGCTTCGACCAACGGCAAGCTACCAACGGCACATATCCTCGCTGAAGTGCATATCTTTCTTGGCAAGATCAGGTCTTGATGAATACGTTCCGAAACATTGCCTTTCCAAGACAGCGCTTGGGGAGACGAAATGGCCCTTCCACATACGTGTCGTGACAGAAGATGTTCAACGACTATTGCTTGACCTCCTTATGGATCCCTTTGACGATGTCCGACAGAATTCGGCAAGCATACTCGGCCACTACTCATCAACAACGAGCAGCAGTGGATTGCTCAACCAAGATTGCGTAGCTACGAGTCTGGAGAGAGCGGAAGCAATCATGCTTGCGACGAGCCGAGCCGATCACGCCGACGGAGTAGCCCACCTGTACGCGATCTGCTACCAGCGCTGTAGAGGCGACACTATCAGCGAGAATCTGGTCTGGGAGTCACCTCGATCATTCCTCGATGCTCTTATTTCGAAGCTTGATCTGATGGCTTTGTTGGCGGAAACAAGCCTAGCCAGTGCCGTGCAGAAATATCCCATGCACGGTCTACTGACCAGCTTGCGATACATCGTGCTTCAAGATCCGAATGTCGTCGATACCGAACTAAGCACCCGACTCTTCGAGCTTGCAGTACAAGTCTGGACCATTGTAAAGCCGATCCTCTGTGATGACGCTCCGGAAGGCTTTGTACCTGATGCGCTTGAGATGTCACCCGAGTCTACGAAAGAGACCTTGAGCTATTGCTGGAGAGCTTTGAAAGAAGCCAGTCTACTCTTGAGCTCCCTTGTGTCATCGCTAAGCGCCTCGGCCGATTCGGCGTTGTTGGAACAAATGAGCAACCTCTGCTACACACAACTCGCAGAACTCCGACACCGAGGAGCGTTCTCTACAGTAGCACAGACTTGGACATCATGCTGTACACAGTGTCACGATCTGAAAGAGACTGCAAGTGGCAGGTCTATGCTAGCTGTGTGGTACGCCAAAGTCCTCGACATGCTCAAGAACAACGTCACCATCAACACCAGGCGATCAGCCGGTCTACCATCTCTACTCTGTGGCATCCTTATAGCGGACCAGTCTGGACGTCTTCTCACTCAGGCGTTCACCGACATGGAAGTCATCGCTCGGCAAGAAGTCCACTCCAAATCCGCTGAAGAAGGCTCTCTCGCACAAGTCCATGCTATGAACTGCCTCAAGGATATCATCAAGACAACAAGATTGGGTGAGAAGACCCAGCAACACGTTCCCACGGCACTACAACTCGCTGCCGATGCTTTGCGGTCGGAAGTGTGGGCTGTCCGCAACTGTGGCCTGATGCTCTTTCGCGCCGTCATTGACAGACTTCTTGGCACGAACGAGGCGCATCTCGAAGACGATGTTGTTGTTCACAAACGGATATCTGCCGAACAGCACCCAGCCTTGCTAGATGTGCTCCTTGGCCTCTTGCCGAAGCAGGTCTCGCCGTCGGAGGCTCTATTCACTCGATACGAGGGCGTCTTTCCTGCTTTACAACTACTACAGTACACGAAAATACCGGAGTCACGCTTGACAGAGACGAGAAACGCTGTGGCTGATCTGACTACGAGTCCTTCTTGGCACGTCAGAGACAAAGCTGCGAAGACACTGGCCGCGCTGGTGGAGTCCGATCACATCCAAGAGCAGCTCGGCATCCTGCTGAGAAATGACATCACAACAAGCCACAATCGTTCACATGGGGCTCTCCTGACTGCCAAGTACATGATGACCAGGCTCACCTCGATTTCAGACTCACCGACCTCTCAGGACGTGAGGAAGGCTCACCTGGATCCGAAAGATACCTGGCTTCATCTCATTCATGCTGTTACTGGTATTCAGCTGTCCACGCCATCATACGTTGTCAGAGCTGCCTGCTTGGACGTCGTATCGCTTATGTTGCAGCTTATCGCGGAGACGATTCAGTCGCAAGATCTATCTGTCTTCCACGAGTTCAACATCGATTTTGACGTCGAATCGCATCACAGCAGCGATGCGGGCGTACTCCGGCAAGCTTGGGCAAGATATGCTGCGTATCGTATACGATACGGCCGCTTCGACGATCAGAGTGAGCCCCTGGGAATGTACGATAAGGTGCTCCACCTCGCGAGAGCCGATTCTGACGCTGGATGTTGCTTCCTCGGAGCGGTGGATTGGAGTTCCGCCAGTGAATGTAGCTCACGCTGCGATGATGACTGCGGCGTCACAATCGGCTGGTTCTGTGTGGACGTGTTAAGAGAGGTCACCTTGCGTGATGCTCGGCTCAACTCGCTGGCATACAAGGTTCTGCTTTCGCTGCGAGCTGAGCATGGTGAATTGCTCCGAACGGAGACCGTTGGCCGTCTCATCGAGCAGGAAGCCAAGTCGTGCTTCGTCAACAGCACGACAAACCAAGCTCTTGTCGATCAAACGCTAAGTCTCAGAGCGTTGCAGCTTGAAGAGACGGCCGGCACAGCTGCAGCGACCGAGGAAGCCATGTTGCAATGGGCCACCCAAGTCACTGCAGCAATTGCCGAGCGAGGTATACACACGCGGGACGCTGGTGCGACAGCGGTGAGCAGAATCACCAAGCTTTGGGAGCACATGTCTCTCCCCGTGTGGACGGATCTCACCCTTGCCGTCTACGACCTCTTGAACGATGACGATGAAGAAGTTCGCCCCCTCGCAGCTGAGGTCGTCCCTCGAATACTCGGCAGTACCATGCCCACAGCGTCCCCTCCCGCCCAACAGCTGGATCCTATAGCCGCAAGTCAATCCCTTCTCGCCGTCCTACACAAACGCTACTGTTCTGGAATCGACGCATCGCATCTCACCTCCATCGCTCTCTACCGCGCTCTCGACTTCCAACCCGATAGCACCACCTCCCTCTTCGTCGCGGAGCGACTCGTCTCCCTCTCCCGCCCCGACACCGCTCTCTTCGCCCAAGAGAAGCAAAATCTTTACCTCGACGAAGCACGGGAGGCGGGAATGTGGGCGAAATTTTTGCAGCGCTTGCCGGAGACCGCGTGGAGCAAGCGGGAGGTCGCATCGCTGACGAAGTGGGTCTGCGATGGCCTGGCGGCGCTCTCGTCGGCCGAGTCTGATGGTCCGCTCGGGTGGAGCACGAAGCGGGAGGAGATTTTTGTGTTGGGTTTGCGGGTGGTGTTGGGAGTGGAGGTTCTCTTTGGCTGGGTTTCGAAGGGAGTGAGATTGATCGTGCGGCCGTCGGAGTTGAGGATGAGAGCGTTTGAGGCGTTGAAGGTTTGGGAGGAGAAGAAGGTGAATTGCTTGTGGAGGGAGAGGTTGGAGAGGATCTTAGGGGAGGCTGTGCTGGGAAAGACGAAGGCTGTGGACGGGATGGCGAGATTTGTTGCTGGAGAAGAGGGAAGGAAGTTAATCTGAGGAGGGAAGAGTACGTAGAGCGGAGTATGGACATGCACAGTGCTGTGACATGTGCGATTGAAAGTACTGTGAATGCTGTAGTTGCGAGTATTGCATTCTTGGTAGTACAACGATTCGATGCTATACCTGATACACATTCAGCTGACAGTCTTGCACCGGGACTGTTGCTTGTTCACTTGATGACCATGGCGAGACTGTTCCACGGCAGTTCAATCGCTCCACTACCAACTCATCAAGCCTTCTTGCCAGCCGCCACGACCTTCCTCAACCACTCGCCGGCCCGCTTTGCTGCAACATCAGCCTCCTTTTCAAACCCAAGCAACGGACCTGCCAGAATAGTGTCGTGCACACCGTGCTCCTCGACCTGCAAATCAACCTTGTTTCCCTTGATAGCATTGAACTTCTCGTACAATTCAACATCGGTGTGGTACAGGACCTCGCACTCTCCAGTTGAGATGTACAGTGGAGTCTTGGTGGCAAAGGGGTGACCGTTGAAGCTGATGTATGGGTGATCCAAAGTCAGTCCGCTGTTCGCGCTGGGCTGAAGAGTCTTGGCGCCCCACATGCCGAATGCGCTGGTCACGTAGTCGGAAGCCTGATTTGGGCTGGAGTCGAAGCCTTCGGAGGTTTGAGAGCCGGCGGGATCCCACGGAGACCACAGCCAGCAAGCAAGAGGGTCGCCGAGACCGGTCTTGGAGCCGTGTTCGGCGATGTACCTGACGAGGGAGAGAGCGAGGTTGGCGCCGGCGGAATCACCGGAGATGATGATCTTGCTCGGGGAGATGTTCTCCTGCTTGATGAGGTAGTTGTATGCGGTGATGGCGTCTTGGAGCTGAGCTGGGAAGCGGCAGCCGGGATTGGAGGAGAGGCGGTATTGCGGAGCGTAGACGTGGGTTGCTTCGGAGTTCTTGATCAACATTTTGGCAGCGAATCCGGCGTCCTTGGTGCGTCCGTCTCCGATAACGTAGGCTCCGCCGTGGAAGTGGAGGACGACATAGCCGGCGCGGAAGCCGCTGAGGCCAGGACGAACTGGATACCAAGTGCCTCCGGTGGATTCAGGCTTGATTTCAGGGTCGGAGAGGACAACGCCCGTGTACGTCGATGCAGAGGCGGCTTCAGCGACTACCCATTGCTCCTTCTCGGCATTTGGAGAAAGGGACAGCGGAGTCTTGACTTGCACCATGGAGGCATTCCAGAGGAAGGACTTGACAATTTGCACGAGGATAGCTTGGCGATAGGTCCATTCCTTGTGAGGACGAGTGCCGCTGGGAATGTAGTAGAGCAGCCATAGAGGGAGTCTGACGGTGTTGAATACAACGGCCAGAAGGGTGTAGATGCCCTTGCCGGGTTGCGATGTGAGAACGCCCATGGTTGTTGCTGTGTCGTCCGGCTGATGTGGAGCAATTGTGCACACGGAGAGAGACAAAGGCAATGTCTATAGGAGTAGACGATCTCGTTAGCGGGAATTTCCTCTCGTTCCAAAGGCAGCAAGGAGCGCGCTGTTGCAACGAGCTGACGTGAGGTCGTGGAGTGGAGAGGAGAGGGAGTCGATCGAGTCTGGATTCTCATGGTGGCCTCGGTACCTCGGCCTGGCGGAGCTGCTCCTCCTGGCTTGGCATGGCGCAAAGGACTCCTATTCGATGTTGTTGGAACGGAAGATGCTGGTCTTCTGGTGAAAATGGCACAAAAATCGTCGTGTTCCAAAGATGTTGATGAGAAGAAGAGCCAGGCGATGGAGTGGGCTCGCTTGGAAGATGTGCGGATGCAGGGGAAGGTGCTGGGGTGTATCACGCGTTGGTGCCTCAGGCTCAACTTTCTCAGCAGAGAACAACTTTTCAAGACAGACTTTCACATGTCAAGATCAACAACACCCTGTACTGACGAGAAGACTATGGTATGTACGATGCATTACCAGGAGAATGGCTCAACGTGAAATTGGAAAGTCAATTGAAAGCTCTGATATGACTGAAGAAAGCACTGCGCCGCTATCCCATTCATGCCCAAGCCCTGCCATCACCACCACCACCGCCGGCTTCAACAACAACTCGACAACAACTCACCCATGGAAGGAACTTAGCCGTGATCTCTCGCAATGAAAGAATCACGTTGTCACCCGAGCGCCAACGATGAGGCGTCCTCCCTTTGCTCGGGGCCTAGTTTGTCAGCGAACAAAAAGGGGCGGGGATTGACGCACCTGTTTGCCCTGCTCATCCTCCTCCTCATCGGTTCGTGTTCGACTCGTCTTTCGGTCCCGTGGCCATCCCGCTTCCTCGTCTGTCTTCGCGCCGGTTCCAGTGTCCCACCGTACCAGGTTGCCCCGATCGTCTGAACTGTATCCCCATTGCTCGGTCGTCTGATTCCGTAGTCGTGCTGCTTGGAACTTCCGTCTTCGTCTCCCGCTCCCCGTCTCCGTTGGTGTTGTTGTTGGAATCGATACATCGCCTCTGTTCCAGTCCGTCGCCAACTGGGCTCCAAACTGTCCGATCCCGGCAGGCCTGGTCTCTAACGGACCGTTTACCCGAGAGTCTCATTCTTTTGCCTCCACTGATTTTGGACCACGCTGGATCAACTGCCTTGGGAGAATACACGATTTTTTTCTTGAAGAGGTTCCGAGCCGCCACCCTTCCGTCTTCGGTTTTCTGGTTTGTAAGAAAGGAAATGCTCCGACCACCCAACACAACCACCACCACTCCGCGAAACCTGTGAAAAATTAGCAGTAAATGTCTTCTTGCAAAAGGACTCAAGGGGAATGAACGTACCTGGTAGAAAGGGTGGCAAAGATCCAGCTGAGAAACAGCATGGATCCTTACCATGACCACGTCCAGTTGAAGCTTCCGGTGATCTTGTCCTTGATCCACTGTGTGAAGGCGCCCGCGCGCTCGTTGGCAATGCGGCAACCCTTGAGAAAAGATCCCTCGGGCGGTGTTGACGAGACAGAAGGATCAGCCGATGAAGGTCCAGCCAGCATCGCGGCCATCCAATGGTACTCCGCAGACACATCCTTTACCGGGCTCGGCTCGGCGGGTCGGGGAATCCAGTCGATGGACGGTGGTGGCGTTGACTGGGGGTAGTCGGGGTGTTCGGTATGCATCAAACCGATGTGAATCGACGTCTCAGTGGTCCAATCGATTCCGCCAAGGCTAGAATCATCAGGGACGTCCCAAGGTGATCCTATGCAAGTCAGCACGTGATTCCGATATTCGTGTATGTGAAGTGTCTCACCACCATCGTCGCCGATGAACCGACTGGGGTCCACACACGGAGCGAGGTCCTTCAGATCGATGGCAGCGGTCTTCCGGAGGGAAGAAAGCCATTGGACGATCCGAGTGTACGGCGTCTCCGATGAGACGGGCTCTCCGTGGTGGTGAGCTGGCAGAGGCTCAGGTGGTGGCGTCGAATGGCGTACTGCATCAGCAGCACGAGGAGAGCAAGCTGGACTCTCCCGAGGGCGAGAACCATGCAAAAGATCCTCAATTTGCTGCACTCCGCGTCGCAGTCGAGGCAGGCCGATAGATTCCAGGTGGTCGTAGTAGGTAGAAACCTTCTTGAGACGCGCTTGAAGTTCTTGACATTGCACAAGCAAAGGCCTGGTATCTCGGCGGGAATCTACACAGTCAGCAGAAACGGAGCCCGAAGGCTCAACAGGCGCAGGGGGAGGGAGACGCACCTGCGGCTGAGCTCCAGCTGACCGCAAGGGTCGAGCAAGTGCGAAAGGGCGTCTTGCCTGCGGGGCGATCACCTGGGGCGTTGACGAGAGAGGCTGTGGCGGCAGTCTCGGATGGAGTGGAAGAGGGTGGATGAACCGGTGCTGAGGGAAGCGACGCGGGGGTGAAGGAGCAGGTATGGTCGGAGGCTGCGGCTGCCTGAGGTGAAGAGGTCTGAGATCGAGAAAGCGTCCGCGAGGCATTGTGAAGTCGTGATCGTGGTGTAATGTCTTGCGTGAGAGTGAAAGCTTCCTGGGGAGAGAAGAGGAAGGAGAAGGAAAGGAAGAGAAAGAGCGAGGGAGAAAAGTGGCGAGGGAATCAACAATGGCTAGCTAAGCCGCTAAACGCGGTGGACAGAGCTTCAACGCGACACTCATAGCAGTTTAGCTGTGGGACGGGCGTCGACGGGGAGACGAGTTACTGCTGGGACTAACCTCACTTGCGATATTGCGGTGGATTATTGACAGATATCAGTGGCGTGGGCTGTGCATGCCTTCCCCTGACCGACAGAGCAAGAGCACCACGACTTCCATCGCAGCAGCTCCGTCGGCAACAGCTCAGCCAGAGAGACATCTTTCCGCAACACAGAGAGCCTTTCGTTTGGCTGCACATACAACATTGACGATCATTACCACTGCGCGACATTCATTCACTTCGCATATGCACTACACCAGAAACGGAAAGCAGAGAAAGCTTAAATCACAAACATCCTTGCAGTCATTCTCCACCGCGCGTGAGGCATACTATGGTCTCTCAAAATCAATTTCCCCTTTATCCTACGACTCGCATCCACTGTGCCGCCACGCACCTCTCCATGTCACCACAAAACACTGTCGCCCTCGAGGCACAACGAAACAACAAGATCTTCTACAGAAATGGAAGCGAGCAAGAAAGCAGCACCAACCCACGGACTTCTCCCGTGAAGAGAGCGCACAACAATCAGAAAGAGTGGTTGGAACACTTCGAGCAGTCGACCCTTTCCACGCCATTGCAAGTTGCAACCGAGAGTATCACGACCTCCGCGGAGTGTCCTTTGACAATGTCCATCTAGGAGACATGGTGCAGTGATGAGCTACAGCGTTCGCCAGGACGGGCTCGTGAGAGGTATCAGGACAAGGGTCGCGAGTACGAAGGGACACCTCATACCGGCCGCGAACTCGGTCTGCGAGCATCGGCACACCACTTCGCGAGAGCCAGCTCCACGGCCTTCTCAACATGCATCGCTACCTTCTGAGTACGGGTCTGAGGAGAAGAGGAGAAGAGGAGCCTGGTCATGCTGCTCAAGGATCCAGAGGCAGAGCTCATGAACAGGTGCGAGGCCTTTTGGGAACTTTTCGACTCCAGATTGGACACCAGTCACCACAATCTCTATGAACAGCGAGCTTCCACCTTTTATGTCGTTTGCCTCGCTGCGTCACAATCGACGATGCCGCCCGTTTGCACTCCATGGGAACGAGAAATGCATCGAAACCCGAAGGCCTGCACAAGCGGAGTGACGACATGAAAGACTGGGCAGATAGCGCGACACCAAAATTGCATCATTTGCATATGCCACTGCTCTTTCACGCCCGATGACCCGACACGTCTCCGCGCCTGAGCCTGAAGCACGAAGCATCTCCTTCCCATCTTCACATGAATGGCAATGGCAATGGCAGGACCCACGAGCTGTCAGTCCCGAGAGATGCTGGTGAGTGATACGAGTTGATCATACAAGCACAACAGCTTACACTTTCAGAAGTCTATGCCTCCAGGCCATTGATATTGCTGCATTGCAGGCGACTACGCCACCGTTTGCGTGGAGCAGTTCGACCTCGAAGGGTTCGACAAACAGCGCGACAAGAGATCTTCCGATGGGCTTCCGGCCTCGAAGGGCTCGACAAACAGCGCGACAAGTGGTCTTCCGATGGGTTATCGAAACGGGCGAGCCCGAGCAGGCGCGCAGATGCTATCGAGATGGTCAACTCACGCCCATGGACGTCAAATCTTCCGTCAAGAGCTTGTTTGAGGCGCATAATACTCAGATAGAAGGATTGGAAGAGTTCGAGCAGAGCTTGTTTAGATCGAACTGTCGCACGGGGTCGGAGGCGGTGGCAGAGGCAGATCATGTACGTTGATTTAAGCGTTGACTATGGACAAAAGTAGGCACGATTCACGAAGCTTAAACTCGCGCCCCTGAACATCCTTGTCCGACGAGATCGACCAACGTCCATGCACTGCCCACGAAGGATGCCTACGAGTCCAATCTAAATACTGCAGCAAAAGTTCCATCGCAACGTTCATGGATGCCGGTCCTATCCATTTCAGCGGTTTTTGACCCCAGGTCAGCAAGTACAAGGACAAGGCTCGGCGCTCGCCGGGTGCCGCAAAGCGTGCTTCGAGCAAAGAGCCATCAACTACATCGCCTGGGAAAGAGAGATTGTTCAAGAAGCGCCGCGCTGATCTGTCCGACTCGCTGAGCTCCAACGGCAGGCAACATCATATAGAATCCTTCACGAACGGATTCTTTGGTCTTAAGGCCCACAAGCTCCAATGCTCCTGGCAATCTCGGCGATGGAGGCGCTGGCGAATTGCGGTCTGTGTGATCGAGGGCCAGTCGCCGGCGAGAAAATAATCTACGATTGAGTAAGCGAGCTCACGTGGTGAGATTGCCGACACCTGTACTTTCGCAAGAACAGCGTCGAGTGTCTGCTCCGCGCATCGATGTGCAAGTATGGCCAGAGCCTGCATTGGCGTTTTAGCAGAGAGACACCATGTTGATGCCGGAGAGAAGAGTGGGCGGGGAGGGTATCACCTGATATTCCTCAGCAGTGGGGGTCCTGTTCGTCCGTGGAATCAGGGTTGCAGCGGGATGAGCTCCGTCTCCCCTGACGCATTGGGTGATGGATCTTCGTCGAAACGCTCCCGAGGACGGCGCAGACGCACTGTTGCGAACATAGACGTCGATGGGTGCATGACTGGTGTCTTCTCCGACGACAGTGGGGGATAGATGCGTCGAGGAAGTCAAATACGTTCTCCTCCGGATCTTCTTCCGGTCGCCGAACCAAGAGCTGTTCGACATGTTCGCGGGACAGCGGCGCAAGAAGGAGTATGTACGCTGTACGGGAGAGCTGATGGAGTGTGTGGAGGGCAAGTTTGGGTCGGTGGCGGTTCTGCAGAGTTTAAACCCACGTAGCTTCGTCTGATTTACAGATCACACCACCCTTTCGGGGCCTCATGTCGTTTAATGCTCGAATCCTCACCGTCCATTGGAGTAGGTCTGCTTGTTTTCAACCCTTCTCGAGCACTTATAGTGGATCTGAATTGATAGCTTCGCGAGGCCGATACTCGCCGCTGGTTGATGTGAGAGAGATGAGAAGAGGGAAAGGAAAGAGATGACCCCCAAAGCATCATGGCCAATGCGTCATATTATGTACTTCTTTCATGTGTAAATGCTCCGTGAGGTCACCATGCTCTTTGATCGACTCGAGATGCATCACAGCTCCGGCTTCGGTAGTGCAGCAAGAAGCTGCTTGTACAAGTCAAGCGAGATGGTGACATTCTGCTTGACCACATCGATGTCGTTGGTGGTTGCGACGTCTGGGTTTGGGTAGTAGTACGAGGCGATGGCGATGATGATGTAGATGATCTGTGAGCTCTGTGTCAGTGTTCGAGTTCAACAAGTTGGCTGCATGCGACTCACCACCAGCAAAGCGCCTTCAAGCCAAGTCGATTCCTGATCTCTCAAGAAGTTACCAACCACAAGGATCGACAAGACCAGCAAAGCAATCATGAAGATTTCAAAGTTCAGGTCCATTGGCTTGCCAATAGCCCAGCCGACCAAGACCACAAGAGGGGCATTCAGCAGAGCAGTCTGAATGGATGGTCCGATGCAGTGATATAGAGCCACATTGATCACACCATCCCACGCTTCGTCAATGGCAGTCAAATGCTCGGCGGCCTTCTCCACCAGCGGTAGGAGAATCAGACCAAGGAATTGATCGGGTACTCCAGCTTCCACAACCTCTTCGATATTGCCAACGAGGATGATGAGCAGCCATGTCACAAAAGCAATGGCAATGGCCAAAGCCGTGAAGGTCTCCGTCAAGGTCAGCTTCGCCTTGGCCATGTCATCCTCTCGATCGGCGTCGGCGTGCTCGTCCATCTCGATAACTTCGTCGAAAATGGAGTGAGCGGAGGTGCAGCTGTAGATCAAGTAGCACAGATATGCGACAATGAGCGCTATCGATGTCCACTGGCTGATGCGGACAATGTCCTCCTCTAGCTTGCCCTCCGTGAATTTCTCCTGCAACGCCGAGACAGTCTCCGACTTCAGTGCAGAGTAGAAAGCGCTTGGGATCAGCAACCCAAAGGCGGCGACCAGAAGGAGTCCGCTGCCAACTTCTGAGATCACGGCGTGGAATTTCTGGCTTTTCTCATGTCGGCGAATGCCACCGAAGAAGAAACAAAGTCCGAGACAGAGGAGAAGATTCGTCATGATGCTGCCGAGGATCGCGGCCTGGATGATTGGGATCAGATTTCCTTCATCGCCGTTATCCTCTCCCTCGTCTGTATTTGACTTGTGCTTGGCAATCAGCACGACGAACAGGATGACTTCAACGACAGATCCGAAAGTGGTCTCGATGAGAATACCAGCGACCTTGGGCATTTTGCGGGCGAACTCCTGTCCAGCAAATCCGAGAAGGTTGGCAGCTGGAATCATGGCGATGTAGCTGGCGGCGAAGATCCAGAGATGGGCGTTGGTCGTGTAGCGGAGGATGATGGCGATGGGTACGAATGGCCAGAGGACGTTGACGTACATCGAGACCTTGTTTGAGGATCGAGCGACAACTTGAAGGAATATCTTGGGGTTGATGCCATGGCGGCCGCTTTCTCCCTCGTGGGCGATGCCATCGGCAAAAGTGTGAGTGTGGTTGGAGTGATGGTTGGAACCTGGCAGCAGTGGGCTGGATTCGTGGTTATGACGGTCGCCAGAAGGATTTGTATTCGAGCCCGTCATGATTGCTGATGTGCAGCGAGGTTGATGGAGTGGAAGAGGAGCGAGCGGTGGTGGACGGCGGAACTTTTGGAGGGGGTGGCTTGCCAAGCGGTTTAGTCGACCTTGGCGGTGAGACGCAGGGGTGGTACGACGAGTCACTGCAGAACCAGGGAACTGAACAAAGACTTCCAAGGGAACGTCACCTCCGTCGACCCGGCCACTGAAGCGTGCGAGACGGGAGTGCTCTGATATATGTGGAACTACACATAGGCTCCTGCCTGTGCTGCACACTGAGCGGCAAGTGACAGCGTCCTTCTCGGGCTGCTGGAAAGTCCTTTCCATACCGGCAGTAGTCTCAAGACGAGTTGTATGCACCACCGCCTCAAACCGGGCACTGCTTCCGGGCTGCCATTAATGCTCGACTGGCAGACTCTATCCGTCGTCCCCGACCGACATGTTCGCGAGCTGTTACACACGACCTTGACTATCGTTCGAAAGAATCATCGGAAAGACGACCTTGAACCAAGAGCCACTCCTCAGACCCGCATCAATGGCTCGACCGAGAGATGCTCGCCTCTTTAATCGTCTTCGAAAAGCAGCCGTAGAAGGCAACCTTGCGGCTCTCCGCTCCTTACTCGCCGAAACAGACGTTCCATTCGACCTCGCCGACGGTGCATTGCGCACACCACTATCCCACGCCGCCGAAGCCGGCCACGCAGACGTGGTAGAATACCTGGTCATGTCCGGACGCTTCCACGTAAACTACCCGGACCTTGTGGATCGTACCGCTCTCACCTGGGCGGCGTGTGAAGGGCACGAAGATGTCGTAGACGTTCTCCTTCGTTTTCAGCAGACTAATGTCGACAAGCCTAACAAGCATGGCTTCAGTCCTCTGGCTTGCGCGGTGGACAACGGCCACACCGAAATTGTCAGGAAACTGCTCACTTCGAGGCGAGAGATTGAGGTTGATCGCCATGACCGGTATAGGAGCACTCCGTTATCTTTAGCTATTGATGAAGGGCACGAGGACGTGGTGAGGCTGTTATTGGATGCGGGAGCGGAAGTCAACGCCCACGATAAGAACAAGGTGTCACTACTCATGCACGCTGCCGTAAAAGGGCATGCTGGCGTGGTGAGTCGATTACTGGATGCTGGAGCGGACGTCAACACTCAGGACCGGGACCAGATGTCACCACTCATGCACGCTGCCGAGGGAGGACACGTTGAGGTCGTAAGACTACTGCTGCGAAACCCATCAATACAACTCAATGCCCAAGAAGAACTCGGAGTCACACCACTATCTTGGGCGACCTATAGTGGAAATGCCGCCACCGTGAGACTATTACTGGAAACGGGAAAGGTTGTCGTCGATTCAAAGGACAACGTCGGACAGACACCTCTCACCTTAGCTGCGATTAGAGGCGATGAGGAGATATTGCGGCTTTTACTGGACACAGGAGAGTGCGATGTCAACGCCAAAAGCGTCAATGACCAAACCATCTTGATCCATGCTGCTCGAACAGGTCACCTCAAGATCGTGGAGATGCTCCTGGCCACGAACCAAGTCGACATTGAAGCCAGAGACGACCATGAACGGACAGCGCTGTTGGTAGCCATTCATCATCATCAGACAGACGTCGTAGCTTCCCTGCTGGATCACGGCGCAAAGGTCGACGTGATGGACTACCGTGAATGGACGGCTCGGTCCTTTGCTGGAAATCAACGACATCGGGAAATCACAGCCTTGCTAAGACCTCATGTAGAGAGAATGGGCGCAGGAGATAGCAAGCAAATCTGACAAGTGGTCGACGCCGGAGTAGGAAGCATGCATGTCGAAAGCAGCCCTGGAGATGTCGAAGTAGCGGGCGGAAAGACTGCATTGAGTTCGACAATAATTTGAGGATAAGAACAACCTGCATATTCATCTCGGCATGCCGGAAAAATGATCGCTGTAAGCGCAAGGGCCCGGCAGAGTAAGGTAGCCCATGGCCTGCCACAGGGCCTGCAACCCACCACACCTTCTCAACGCCACCATTCAACCCAAGTTCAGCGTATTCCCCGCCACACCCACAACCGCATCCCTCACCTCCCCACTCCTCAACCGATTATACCCATACGGCACCGTCTTCAAATTCCCCTTCTGCGCCTTACTCGCCTTCCCGCCCAAATCACACCCATTCACCACCGCACTCCCCTTCACTTTCGAGTTCTTACTCGTCACCGGATTCTTCACGCCCGCAAACACCGAGCTCTCCACGAGGACCTGCGCGCCCATGCGGGCGTTGACGGCGGTGTCGCCGCCTTCGTAGTAAGAGTTGAAGATGTGCACGGTGCCGAAGCGGATGGAGGGCATGCGGGAGTAGATGTTGGAGAAGTGGTTGTTGTAGTAGGTCACGTGGAGGTGGCCTTGGTCTTCGGCGGAGTTGGAGTCCGAGTGGCCGATGAGGGAGGCTTTGTCTGTGGTGGGAGTTAGTGTGTGTGGATGGAGAGGAGATGTAGAGGCTGCGTACAGTGGTCGTGGAAGTAGGTGTTCGAGACGGTGACCCAGTCGCAGGCGTGGGTGATGTCGAGGAGACCATCGTAGTGGTCTTTGTCATGGTCCATATCGGAGGAGAGGTCCCTACCAAAAGAGTCAATATGGGTCGCGAGGACACAGCCTTCTTGACGAAGTCGTACATGTGATCGATCCAGACGTTCTTCGCGTACTGAATGGAGATGGCATCACCAGTCGAGGCCTTGACTTTGCTGATAGCAAGGTTGCGAACGATGACATTGTTGACCTTCTTGATGCCCAAACCGATGCCGATGAGTTGGCTAGAGTTGTCGATGCCTGCGATATACGGTCAGCTTGAGTCCTGTGATCCAAGACATGCCACGCACATACCCAGAATCGTAGTGTAGCTGGCGACCTTGACCATAGCAGCTCCCGAAATCGTACCATTGACGTAGATGATGTGGGGATTCGGGTCGGCGGCCGCATTAGTGAGAGCAGTCAGGTCAGATACAGTTGTGATCGGACCACCTTGCCCACCATGCATGCCGCCGTTCAAAGAAGCGTAGCCAAGTGGTAAGTCGTCGCTGCCTTGCCTGGAGACCTCGCCGGCACGGACGGCGGGCGAGGCATTGACGAGCGACGCAGACGCTGTCAGGAGAAAGAAGAAAGATGGGAGCATGCTGAAATGCATGTGTTCAAAGGAACGACTGTGAGGAGAAGATATTGGAAGGATGTGATGAGAGAGTGATTGACAAAGCGAATGGGCAGGACCTCGAGTACCCATCGAAGACATATATCGACTAGCAGGCTCTTCGGTGATACGGAGATGAGAAATCACCGCATCCCATCGCATACCGCCCGAGAGGGATGCAAAGCTCCAGTGGTACTTGGCGCCTCACTATTGAAGATCTCTGACAACATGGTTATCCCCAATGTCCAAGCGACGAGGCATTCGCGGGAGAGCCGCCTCGCATTGTCGCTTTCCATCGTTCACTGTTGACAGATACGTTGCCCGTGGTCAGCAAAGGCGATGATAGCCAAATTCTCGGGCGACAGACATCTCCAAGAGTGAAAATCTCTGATAAACGCGCTCTTGAACACGTTCAACGCGACCGGCTCGTTGCCGAGTCGAAGATCATGATCCATGCAACCTTAGAAAGATCGAGACCTCGGAACTGGCCAGCCGTACCGCGGACGATGTCAGGGGGCCACGAGAAAAGCGTGAACCGGCGTGACAACAGCGCATGATTGCAAGGTATTGGCGACAGTCGAGGCGGTGCCAAGTGTATCGTTCGTTGGCAGGTCCATGTCGACGTCTGGTGTTGAAACCACTGCCTGCATCCACGCTGCAGTGCCACGCGGGGTTTGCCACCATGACGGCCATGGTATGGAGCTGTCAGATTGGAACATGGCCTTGTATCTTGACACCAGTTCTTCGGTTGCTTGTGGGCGAATACCGAGTGAGCATAGTTCGTCACGGCAGATGTCCGGAGTGAGTGTTAGTATACCATCTAGTGTTTCTTGAAGTCGAGACTTGAAAGTAGTCCTCGCGTCCATCTCCGCGGAGGGACTCGATCCGTGCTCGTGATAGTCTCGAGCGGGGTGTGAAACATTGTTCAGGGATCTCCAGGGGGGCTTGACAAGGCGGTCCATCAAAAGTTGCTGACCATGCGGGCTCCTGGTCTTCGTTCCCATTCCAAGGATGATCGCTGGACGCTCCAGGGAAGGACGCGACGACTTTTCTTCGAGAGTGGCCGGCGTCGCCTTATCAGCTTCTGTGACCTTGTTATCAAATCCTTAGTAAGACAATGGGCCGCACAGCATTGACCGACTTGAACCACAATAGTCGGGAGCGGCGTTCAGCAATGCCAATACGGCGGCATTGAACTTGTCTTGATATTTGCACTCATCCTGCAATACTACGACTTCTCATGCCTGCCGTCGTCTCCGTTCTTGTACGGTCCTCCACTCTCCTTGGCCAAACCATCCTTCTCATTCTTGTCCTTTGACTGCTGACTCCATTCTGGAGCCTCGTCCTTGCCATTGTCCTCCTCTTCGTCGCCCTCCTCCTTCGTCTTGTGCACTGTCTGAGGATCGTGTTCGGCCGGGCTGTAGATCGTGATCAACTCGAGCGGTTCCGTCTTGCTGGTGTTTATAAACTGGTGCTGAGTTCCGGCGGGAACGACTACGACGTCCGTTGCTTTGACTGCCTGCTTCGCTGTCAGCCTGCGAGTCGTATGATGTTACCTGGCGTCCGCTACTCACCTGATCCTTTCCAGCAATCGTGGCCTTGCCTTCTCCCGAAGTGAAGAGAAGCACTTGATCCACGAGATGCACTTCGTCGCCAATGTCACCTCCTACAGGAATCTCCATGGACACCAGCTGGCTGTACAGTCCCGTGTGAAGCACCTTGCGGAATTGGCCGAAAGCTCGCACTTCGGAGGCCAGCTTCGGGAAGTACACCATCTCATGCTTCGGTGGGTCTGTGGACATCTTCGAATCTTTGCCCATGTTGGCGATCGTGGTGGAGAAGGCTTTGTAAGATTGTCGTACTGTTGGAGTGGTGAGAAGTCGTCGTCCTGCGGTGAGACTGGAGAGCATGTTGAAGGAAGGAGAGAGAGCTGTGCAAGAGCTGAATACTATACCGTTTAGCCAGCAATGCCATGATACATCATGCGTCAAGGCATAGTGCGGTCATCATCATGGTGACGATGAGACTGCATGTCATGTCATCAATGATGGACGACAGCTCTGTGGCTCCTCTTGTCATATCTGGAGGCGGACCGAACCGCTCTATCGCCCGGCACAAGTTCCGGTGGTATGCGTCGCATCGCATCCTTCGGGGCGAGAACACGTTGGACGTTGAGAGCAGAGATGACTAGGAGTCAGACTCATCCTCGTGATGTTGAAAGACGCTCAAGAGACGACATGGTTTTGCTAACAGTGGACACATTACGCAAGAAGACACGACATTCACCCCGATCGCGCTAACCAGGGCGCACGGACTTGGCGCCTTGTCAAGGAAGGACAGCCATGTCGACGACGCCGCAGCTACCTGGACGTGCCATCGCCATCGCGCCGGCAACACAGCTATCCACGCCAGATGGGAACGATGTCAGCGTCGAGCTCATGCCATACGCATGTACGACTTGTACCCGGCGCAAGGTCAGTTGACATCTTCAAGGACGAAGAGGCAAGACACAGACAAAATGACTGTTTGTATGGCAACAGGTGAAGTGTGACAAGGCAAAAGCGCCATGTTCAGCATGCCACAAGGGCCGCATGGAATGTATATATGTAGCGCCACCGCCACGAGAACGGAAGCGGAAACGAAAGCCGGTTGAGGAACTTCAGGATCGACTTGAACGATGCGAGCAGCTTCTAAGAGAGAACGGAATTCAGGTGAAGCCGATTGAGGATGTCTCTCCGGTGGATTCTACCACTTCTGTTGGAAATGCTGTACCGGACACGAAGCCCGGCAATGGCAGCGAGAGCGTCTCCGGCACACTTCTTCAAGGTCCAGGCAAGACAAGATACATCGACTCCAACATCTGGCGTAACCTTGGCGATCACCTAGAAGATAGCGACTACGATGACCACCCTCAGAATCCAGAAGATTCGAACCCCTCGGATCCGGCTTCCTTGTCGCTTTACAACACCTCCAACTCATCTCAAAGTCTACTCAACCTCCATCCAACCTACGATGTAGCCATGAAGCTCTGGAACATCTATGTCCGCAACGTCGATCCGATCGTCAAGATCGTTCACGTTCCCTCCACGCGAGACCTCCTCCAACGAGCAGCCGCAAATCCGAGCTCCATGACCTCGGACGTCGAATGCCTCCTGTTCGCCATCTACCTCTTCAGCGTGATCTCCATGTCGCAAAAGGATTTGGAACAGGAGGTAGGTATGTCTTGGAGTCTTCTTCACAACCGCTTCCATGATGCAGTTCGCCGCTCTCTCGTGAGCAATCACTTCCTTCGCACCACGTCTCTTGCCGTTCTGCAAGCGTACACCTTGTTCCTCGCATCTGTCCGCAACACATACGACCCACACACCTTCTGGATGCTAACAGGTATCGCCATCCGCATTGGACAACGAATGGGTCTCCACTGCGACTCCGCCGAGCAAGGTCTCAATCCCTTTGATGTACAAATGCGTCGCCGTCTCTTCTGGCAATTAATCCCTCTTGATGGTCTCGCAGCCCAACTCTCCGGCACCGGAATCGCCATCCCATCCGACTCATGGGACATCAAACAACCTCTCAACCTCAACGACGCTGATATCTGGCCGGGAATGTCCACCGAGCCTATCGCCAGGCGCGGAGCAACAGATATGATCTTCTGCCTTGCACGGACAGAAATTGGAAAGTTCCATCAAAATCGGAATGCAGGCAAATGGAACAAGCTTTGGGACTCACCTGATACGCCCGCCGTTCACAAGTCACTTCAAGATCTCGAGACGACCATGGAAGAGAACTACATCCGCTACTGCGACATCACCGTGCCGGTACATTGCCTCACCCTCTCCATGGCTCGTGGCGTGCTCAACTTCGCGCGATACCGCGTGGCGTTGGAGAAGGTCAAAGCACCAGATGCGACGCCCACCACACGAGCAGAGTTCGTAGCCACAGTGACGAAGATTCTCGACATCGACCTCGCGGCGCAGAAGAATCCCATGCTGGAGCGATTCCAATGGCATTTCCGGACGTTCTTTCAATGGGATGCTCTCATCTGGTTGTTGACCGAGATGAGAAAGGAGGACACAATGGTTGACTTTAACTCCGCATGGAATAAGGTGGAGCAGGTGTATGCGTATCATCCGGAATTGTTCACGTGGAAGAGGTCGATTGATGTGGCATTGGCGAGGCTGACCTTGAGGGCATGGGAGGCGACGCATAAGAATACTCAGGCTCACAGTGCCGGTAGAACGGAGCCGGAGTTCATCGTCCAACTGCGAGCGGGCTTCGAGAAGAGGGAAGCATCTCGCCTCCACTCGCCTGCTTCAACCACTGTCGCCGTCGCCGTCGCCGTGCCGAATCCGCATTACGGTTACTTCCAATCCGGTCCGGCATACGGCACGGACAATTCCGTCGCAGCAGTCCAGCAAAACTTCCTCTACCTCTTTGACGGCACCGAGACTTCCGTTGCGGGCTGGCCACAGAATCAGGATCTCGGTCTGGACTCGAATGGGAATTTCTTGGAGAATGGGCAGTTCACCGTGGATCCGGGATGGATGGTTTGGGGACCGATGGGGCAGGACTTTGATTTTATGCAGATGCCGGCGCAGCAGTGAGAGAGGTTCATGCTGTTGAAGATGATGACAGGAACTTCGACACAGGATATTCACTCAGCTCTCATAGAACACTACGACCACGACAGAATGCAGGGGTCTCAACTTCGGCATCAAGCCATGCTCTTCGAAGTCGAAGAGCGCCATTCGACCGCCCGATCAACATGTCCGCTGGCCGACTCTTTCAATGCGTTTCTGCCTTCTGCAATCGGGTAGAGATCATGTCGAGACCGAAGCCGAGCAAAAGCTTGGTAGACGTGTGCATTGGCAACTCATCGGTGAAGTCCGAAACGGTTTGTTGATCAACGTCTCATTCCCAACGGCCGTTGCAGCTCAACGACAGCGTTCGATGACGACGACGACCCAATTCAGGCTGATGGATGTCTTATTACAATGAACGGTGTTGCGAAGAGCTGAGTTTTCCAAAAGGCAACATACCCTGCATAGCTCGGCCGTATTCCAACCTCACATCCTTGTGTTCTCGGTCCAGGCCCGTCCAGGATCTTCTGGGTCCTGCTCACCGACTGCTGACTAGGCATGACTACCACGATCTTGCTCTCAGATCGTACCTCATCAAGCGTCAAGACCGTTTCTGGCGCTTCATCGAACGACAGAAGACGACCATGGGGAAGAGACGAACGAGCACTCCAAGTCCCTTCTCCAGGGACCTCTGGTAACTCGGAGTGACAGCCGAGACCATGCTTCCTGAGGGTTTCGACGAAGCACGAGCTAGAGTCTACTACATCGCTTGCACCACGAGTATGGCCTGTATGCCGGATATCCGACGAGGATCATCCACCAATGCGACTAGGCCGACCATGTCCTTGGATTCGACTAAATGGTATTCCCAGTCATTTCAAACTTTTTTGCTTTCGAGACCCCCTCTACAGAGCAGATTCTCATCACCAGAATGCCGTTCGGCATTCAATAGCGCCGACTCAACGGACATCCTCGCGACGATCACAACATGTACATTGGTGGAAGATTCCTTGAGATGGCGGCCATGGTTCAAAGGTCGACATGGTTCAAAGGTCGACATGGCTCAAAGGTCGACATGGTTCAAAGGTCGACACGGTACCATGCCCGAGAGTCGGAATGCTTTGAGCCCTCGTATAGCAGCATCACACCATTGCACGTAGGTTTTTCACGATCGCATCCTTAAAGGTCAGCATCTGCTCTCGAATCTGTCTTACTCTTCCCACACCCACGCCTTCTTTCTCGAAGGAATCCATACCTCGTCCACATCGTTCATTCCAAGCAGCCAACAGCCCCCACATCAAGCCACCATGAAGCTCATCGTAGCCGTGATCGCTCTACTTGCACCTCTCCTCCAACGAGTCCACGCCGCCTACGGCTGCGTCGACGCGAACCTCGAATATCCCAACGGCATCGCCGACTACCGCTGCGGAACCCCCGGCCAAGCCGCGAAATTTTGTGTACGTCCTGACCAGGCCTGACAAGGCCATTTTCACCTCCAACTTGTCCCCTGGCTAACAGAACTCTCATGGTAGGTCCTCATCTCCAGCGCGGGAGACTCACGTCGGCGTGACTGCCCCGATCCGTTCAACACGAGGAGGTACTGGCAGAACCATTGGCTGCCGAGAGACGGACAATTCGATCTTTGCGCGAGGAATCCTGATGGAGCATGGGCTTGCATGGGGGGAGTGGACGATTATTAGCGGCTCCGAGCGAGCAGTGCGCTGGGAACCGATTTGACGCTCTGGATGTATGTGTGGCGACAAATCGGTGTTTTGCTCGTGCATGTCGCCTGGCAATGGCAGGATGTTTGTGCGAATCGGCAAGCGCAGTTGTGGGATGCTATGTTGATGGACCCGTCGCCGTTCGCGTGCGTCGCCGCCACACGGAGAGGACGGGTGTTCTACTTGTGTGCAGAATCCGGTCAGATTATCCATCTCAGCATGCCTCGGAACCGTCTCGCTCCAGCTTGACGTCGTTCGTTTCTCCACGGTTCAGATTTGTCACAGGAATGGAATGGTCTTGTCATCTTGGTCATGTGGGAGGAGGTAGTTCATTCAAGTGGGTGTCACTGCAAAGACTTGAAAGAACCTGCTCAGGAATGGTTGCTGGCACGCGATGCGCGCACTGTACGGCTCGAGACCGAGTAGGTCCGATATAGTGGTGTAGGCAGGCCCTTGTCTTGTACGAAACACGCCGTCAATCACCAACTCGATTTGTCTTGTCACATGGACTTTGAGAGCGTCGCTTCAAGAGAGATGGTGTGGAGATGGTGAAATTAAACGTTGACCTGTACTCGAGATCTTTCAATCCATCCTACCTGTTCCAACGAGAAAGCCTCAGACCGAGCACTCTTCTTCAAACGCTCTCGAGGCAAACAAAGATCCAGTCTCTTCCTTTGTCATGTCCTTACGGAGTAAGGACATTTGCGTCCCGCAGAGCTTAAATAGCGTCTGCAGTCCATTCCTAGCATCGCCGGATAGGCTTACGAGGGTATAGCCGCTTCGGTCCATCGAACTGCTTCTTGGGAGGCGGAATAGAGCAGCATATGCCTTTAATCTGGTTTTGATCTAGTCAAAGTTAGCGAACGTGACTTTCCCAATAAAGTCTTTGCCCTAATAGCTAGCCGACTCGTCAGGTTTCTTTGCCGCTTTGTCGTCGTAACTTATGCCGTTCTGGATGTCGCCTGTGACTTGGAAGAGCCAGCCGGACTCATCATCGTTCTGCTCCACGAAGATCGCATGGTGGTCACGCGGCATACCCGCATATGCGACGCGGTAGACCTTTGTATGACATTGTTGTCTGTGTGTTGCTTCGTCGTCATCAGCAGTGAAGTGCAAATACGAACATGAGGAGTCATATACAAAAGGATGGGTTCTGCTTCGAGACCAGGTACTGAGGAAAAAGGCTCAAGTCTTTCAATCTATGTCTTGATTTTCGGTGCAGAGAATTGCACCTCGTTCCTCTGCGGTGGAGTGATTTGGCGTAGGACTGAATTTCGATCGGATTGACGGTCTGGCGCAAGTCTTGATGCCATGGCGAACATTAGCCGCTGAGACCTCGACGAGGATCTACGCGCTTGGAGGAGGGCATCGGGTCGATTTGCATTCGCGCGGTGGAAACTCACAGCGCCGTTTTGGCGAGTGAGGTAAGCGTGTGAGGACGAGGTCCCATGTTCTGTTGCCCACTCGCGCTGAGAGCGCTGGCGATACGCCGAAAAGCCAAGCGCTCTGCGTCGGAAATCCGATGCTGAGCCTCACTTCAACGCCATTTCTCTCGCAGCCGCCGCGTTTCATTTCTGCCACTCAAGTACCCAAGCAAATTCCATCGGACAGTAGGTCGTGGGTCGCGGACAGAAACCGACTCCGTTGTTCTGCAGGTACAATGTGACGAGGGGTACAGAATGTCAGACGAATCACGTTCCCTGGCGCCCGCAATGTACCCTCGTCGAGAATGAGGATTGGGATGCTGATACAGGCGGATACCCTGAAGCATGGCTGGAGGCGCTTCTGAGCGCTCCTGTCGGCTCGTCAAAATCGCCTCAAGACCAGAGCTCAAGGCGGATGATTTGTAGCCAGGCAGCTTCAGAAGGGTAGGGATCGAGCGCCTTCTGGACCCAGAGGCACCAGTCATCGTCCCATCGTAGCGCACAAGAAGCCATGGCGTGATCCCAATACGTGGGGTACCAGCCAGACTTTTCCCAGTCGATGATATGGATGCGCCACGTAGAAACTTGGGGATGTCGCGAGTCGCCTTCCAGGCGCTGAACCATGATGTTTTTCCTTTGGAAGTCGCCATGGGTGAATGTCGGGCAATGACCTCGTAAAACCTGTGGAAGAGTCTGGCGGTAGTAATCGGCGCGGTAGCCTGATCGACCATCGTAGGTGTATTTCAACGCCAGTGCTTCGATGAAGGCCTCCTCCGAATCGAAGGGACCATTGATTGCTGGCTCGTCCAGTCCCACGGTCCAAAAGATACCATCCAGCAGACGTCGTCGACCCAAGCTGCCGTAATAAGTGGGCGGAGGCAGATTCCGCAGCTCACCGCAGTAGGATCTCAACATTTCAACAATCGACTCTTTCTCCGAGGCATGCAACTGTGACCACAATGATGAAAGTGTCTGACCCGCAATGCGTTCCATGACGATGTAATTCTTGCTGGCCGTTGAGTACAAGGCGTAGACTCGAGGAAGCGGCACGGCACTTTTCTCTTGAACGAAAACCATGTTCTCGCCCTCGATCAGATCGACACCCTCTCCGAACTTGACCACGAAGTGAGAGCCCACCTCGACCACTCTTCGACCTCCGTACGCTAGGGAGATGTCGGATGCCGCATCTATTTCCGCGTGCGTGGGAAGTGGAACAGGCGGGTCAGGCGCGAAGTATGGTATACGGAGGACACTCTCCATGGAAGCTGTCGATGGGCAGTGTGATGACACGTCGTGCTGGTCTGAGTGTTCGAGGAGGAGGAACAATCCATGGAACGAAGAAAATATGACAAAGCAATATATGCCTCAGGCATGAAATACATATTATGAGTCTGAATGTCGAGGGCGAAGAGTCGAAGCGACGAAGACACAGCCTGGAGATTGTGATCCTGGAGCCAAACAGCTGTCGATGGAGAGTCGCAGTCTGCAGTCTACATTCTTTCATGCCACATAGTTGTAGGTCTCGCAGATGCCATGGAATGATCTCATTGATGACATGTTCGAGGAAGTCGCAGGTTTGATGAGAGCAGTCTCCAGACATATCCCAGACCAGTGAGAGCAGTCTCCAGACATGTCCCAGACCAGAAGTAGCATTTGCAGGAATGGAATTGGATGATGATGCGCACAGCAGAACCCTGGAAGACGAGAACAACCCAAGGCACGTGACTTGTGAGCACTGAGCAGATGCAGAGTCCAGTCCAGGGCAAGGTTCACGTTCACCCCGCCAGTCGGAGAGAGTTCGAGACGCAGTCACGCATCGGAGCCATCGAAGGCAAGATCGAAAGCAAGACCCCCTGAGGAGATCCAGATCAGCCGCCGAGCCCGTGCCCTCATCTTCTTCTCGAATAATGCGGAGCTTCGTCGCGTCGTCGGCGTCGTCTATCTCTTCCTCCTTCGTATACAGCACGTGAGCAGTGTTCAGGACTGCCTCAGACCTTGATCGCAGTCCGACGATGACTGGCGGCAAGCAGCCCGCTTACCACCCAAAAAATCCTCGTCCAATTCCCACCAACGACGAGGCTGGACGAGGGTGATACACGCAGCCGCCGCCCACGAGAATCCTCCCGCGCTACCTCCGAAACTTCTCGGCTACGCGCAAGCCGCATGGCCATCGTCTCAGGTTGATTGCTTGTATCCTCTGGGCAGGGGAGGGCGAGCTATATGTGACGAATGATAATAACAAAGACTTTGTCCAAGAACGGTTCTCTAGCTCTACGCCACGAATCTTGGAATCTCTCCGACAACGAAATTGGTCCGGCACCTCCCTCCCCTACTACTGGACGGATGGCGCGAGTCGTCGTTCAAATGTCAACGGCCTGAAACTAGACGGCGAGCACTTCGTTTTTCGTGTGATGATGAGGCATGATTTCGTGGCGGCGACGGACTCCAGACCAGTCGTGGTCCATCGTCGTCATCGTGAGATGTCACTGGTTTGCTGCGACGATTGTCATATACACGACCGACCAACCGGGCAGCAAACCCAAGGCTGAGAGCTGAGATGTGATGACTGTCGGACTTTGGTGCAGGCAATGTGACGAAAATTCCGATCCGATCCCCAGTCACGACCCAACCAATTCGCCCGTGCAGCTGCAGATGCTGGTCATCGATCCTGCTCACCCGAATTTGGCAAAGTCTCATCAGCTGGGGCGAAGGGAGATGCAAGACTCCACCGCCTGCAGTCCTGGTCGATATCATCTTCGTCCTCTCATCATTATTCGACCACGATGACTGCATGAGACGAAGCGAACAATTCCAGGGAAAGAAGAAAGCAGAGAGTGGACCAGAAAGTCGGTCCTGCTCCTGCATGTACCAATAAATACTTCTGTACCTGCAGCAGAGGCAAAGCAGGAACACAGACTCGTGGCCAAGATCTGTTGGCGCGCGGTCGAAAATGCGAAACGGGCGGCACTACGATGAACCTAGTCGACTCCAAGTCAAGCGGCTGGAGTCCGCGCCATGGCTCACGCCTTTCATGTCCCGTGGGTGGGTGGGCGTGTATTTTGATCACCTCTGCGGGATCCACTCAGTGTTTCCCTTCCCGTCGGCCCCATTGGCAGAGCCAGTGAGCCCATTTCCCTCCTTTTCCGTTTCCGTTTATACCCATCGTCTTGCCCCGTCGCGCGCGTCCCCTCTCTTCCGCTCCCTACCTACCAACCTCACCCGCCGCCCTCTCGTATTCACTTGTTCGCTCGGCGTGTTTGCGCTATCACACTCCCTTGATCATTCACCTCAGTCATTCTTTTGTGAATACGAAGGCGTGTCTTGACGAGGTCATCTTCTAAACGGCCAACATCACACACCACCACATCGACCCAAACCAAACATCCACATACCAAACGCAACAATGGTCCGATCAACCATCATCGCCGCCATGGCCTCGGCCGCCGCGGCCAACCAATTCGTCATGTACACCACCGGCGGCGACGACGCCGTCGTCGAGCGTGTCGACCCCATCGTCAACTGGGGCAACATCTCCGCCCACGTGCACCAAGTCTTCGGCGCCGACGGCCTCAAGCCCGACATGACCTACGACACGCTCCAGGACTCTGGCTGCACCAACGTGGGTTCCGCGCAGGGCAAGCAAAACAAGGCCGACATGTCCGTGTACTGGCACCCATCGCTGTACATGGAAGCCAAAGACGGCTCAGGATACGTCCGCGTGCCGATCCAGTCGCACAAGTTGTACTACCGCGACACGGGCAATGCGGCGGACAAACTCAACGAGCCCTTTGAGTTTCCCAAGGGCTACCGTGCTCTGGCGGGATTCCCAACCCAGCGCGCGCCTAAGACGGACGGCATCCACAAGTGGCAGTGCTACCAGCCCGGCGGCACCATCACCGGCGAGAACGGCCAGTTCCCTCAGAACTTCGAGTCCTGCGATACCATTCCCGGATTCCAGGTCAGGATCAACTTCCCTCACTGCTGGAACGGCAAGGATTTCGACGAGAACCACCCGGACGCGCACTACGCGTACCCCGAAGGCGACTGCGAGTTCGGCGCTTGCCCGGCTTCTCACCCCATCCGCATCCCGCACATCTTCTCCGAGAACATCTTCGACTTGAAGAGCGTGCAGGACAAGACCATCCCGGGCTCGTTCGTCCTCTCCAACGGTGACAAGACCGGCTGCGGCTACCACGCCGATTTCTTCAAGTATGTTGTATTCCACCATCCCCACTCCCAAACCCTCAAAACTGACCACCTCTTCCCTCACAGCGGCTGGAAATCCGGCGCCATCCCCGAACTCTTCAAGACCTGCCCCCAAGGCGAATACGGCAACCACGACATCGGCACCTGCCCCACCTTCGCCGCCGGCCCGGACGCCACCCAGTGCAAGCAAACCGGCACCTTCAAGGAAGAAGTCGACACCCCCGGCCAGTACCTGCCCGGCTGCAACCCCATCGTCGACATCGACCCGGCCCCCAAGATGGCCGTCGCGCCGCTGGGCGTGTGCACCGCCGAGTGCCCCAAAGCCGGCTCCGGTCACGCTTCCTCCGGCTCGTCTCCTCCATCTTACCACTCCGGCTCGAACTCTCCAGCAGCGGCTGTCAGCCAGGCTGTCGCGGCCGTCAGCCAGGCCGTCGCGCCCGTCTACCAGGCTCCCGCGGCTCCCGCTCCAGAGAGCAAAGACGGTTCCGTCGTATGGGTGACCGAAGTCGTGACGGTCACGGGAGTCGCCGGCGGCGCCGCGCCGACGGCACCGACGTACCAGGCTCCTCCTCCCGCCGGCGGTGCCGCCGCTCCCGCTGCTCCGGCGTACAAGCGCCACGAGCACATGGAGAAGCACCGCGCGCACGCCCGGTCATTGTAGAGCAATCCATCAATCTTTCTTTTTCTTTCTCTCTCTCTTCGACTCGGCTCGATGTCGGTCAGGAGGAGAAATCGAAATATGTTTGACGAGGCGATGACAGACCAGTTCCAGGAAGTCGGGGAAGGTTGTGTGAGACCGATGTTTGGGAGAAAGACAACAACGACGACGAAAGAACAACAGGGGAGAGAAAGGGTTCACAGTGACACATATGGATGCTTTTCTTTTGCTGACATGTGATGTGATTTTATGGGGGTCTCACGGGTGGTGCATGTACGCGCAGATGCAAAATCTTATGCAAGGGTGTTTTTTTCGTGTTCGCAGCAGAGAGAGAGAGAGAGATTTGTTGATACCTTTTGTTCACTCTTTATCTTTTTGGTATTTTTTGGGTTTGCGCTGGAATGAACAATTCGTTTACTTAACTTATATTTTCTTCTTCTCTTCTTCGTATCTTCTTGTGACGGCGCTCTGCTCGTATTCGTTGCCAAACACTGGTTCGTGGAGATGCTATGTGAGTGACGGTAAGGATATTGAGTTTTCCTCCTCCCGGTCTCCTCATCTCCCTGTGATCACGCGATGAACCTCGTATCGCAACCTTGAAGACAACAATCGCGACATCGCGTGATTGCATGGGAGCCTCACAATGCGCACACAAGACCAGGGATGCACGTCTTTACACGCGCAAAGACATGGCACAGCGATGTATGATATTCGTGAATTGTTGTATGTCTTCTATGGACGATGGAGGCTGAGAACGGCCGTTCATGACCAAGCAGTCAATCGCAAAAAGACACAACGACGGGCAGTGAAGCAACATGATGCGACCGTCTCTTTCCATCTCCGTCTCATTCACCGCAGCCAACCAACGACGAGGAGCACAAGACCTTGATCGCCGGGCCGTTTGGAAGAGAACGCCGCTCTAGTCCAGAAGAGTCACCTCTGCACCCATGACCACCTTCTCTTTCTGTTTGGCCTTGCCCAACTCCGTCGACCTGTGATAGATCTCCTTGACTTTCACCCGACCATTGCTCCCCATGATCACGGTGCCACCCTCTGAGCTATCCGTCGCTCCATCCAACGCCAACACACCCATGCCGACCGACACCGCCTCTTCCTCGTTGCCACTGACAGCATCCGACAAGTCAAGCAAGAGATCGCTCGCACTGGGCTCAGCGGTATCACTTCTCTGCGCGTACGACTTCTGCAAGCCCTCTACACGAGTCGACTCTTGACCAGCAAAGGACCTCCAAGATGCCTCGCTAGAGCGAGACGGGGAGCTCTCTGGACCAGGAGCTGTGTGTTTGTCGAGCTTGGGAACTTTGGCAGTTGGTTCGAGCTTGAGAATGTTGGCAATTGGTTTGGGCGTCTCCCGACACTGCTCGCAGTTGACATCCTCGTGTGAGAATGGGTGGCAGGTGAGCGTGCAATCATGACCACACGGCAGAATACCTCCACAAGCGATACGGCAGCCGCCAACGAGGTTGTCGAAGTGTTCCGGCTCACTGACGCGGATGACTCTGCCGTGATTGAGACAGCGAAGTGGCAGCTCTATACCGAGACGGTTGGGCTCGATGGTGGGGATCTCCTTGGACTTGCCGGTCTTGCCAGACATGATGTAGATCACGTCCGACCATGTCTTCTGCTTCTCGAGATATTTGGCTTCCGCTTGGAAAAGAAGCTTGCCGTTGCCGAAGATGTAGAATCCACGCTGGGCACGGGACAGAGCGACGCAGATGCGGTTCTCGACGTTGAGGAATCCCATCTGGCCATTCTCATTGGAGCGTGCGAGGCTGAGGAGCAAAATTTCGTTCTCTTCACCTTGGTAAGAATCCACAGTAACGACCTTGAAGTGGCGGCCGTTCAGAGCGACGTTGCCGCGGAGGCTTGAAAGGATCTTCTTGCGTTGACCATTGTAAAAGCAGAGCACAGTGATACTCATGGTGTCGATGCCTTGGTATACGAGGTACTCCACAAACTTGACAATCATGTCGGCTTCAGCTGGGTTGATGCACGACATCTGATCGTCACGCTGCTCGACCCAGCCGTGGGTGAAGAAGAATGAGTTGACACCGCCCATGCCTTGCACATCTGGACGATTGTCCTTGTCGGCGACAGATGGATGATCCTTGATGACGCTGCCATAGATGGGACACAACAGACGGCGGACCTCAGGGATCATGCGACGCTGCTTGACGAGAGTGCTGAACTCAACTCCATTGTTGGCCATGCGCTCGAAGAGTGAGATGTTGAGGAAGTGAGGTGCATCTTCGTGGTCCTTCACATGTGTGTGCGGGCGCAATTGCTTGTGATCACCGACGAGCACCAGCTGCTGCAAGGATGGAATGCAAGCCACAGTGACGGGCGCCTCCAGAGTCTCAGCCGCCTCCTCGATGAGAATGATCTTGACGCCGAGTGCAGCGATGAGTGGGCGGTATTTGCTGAAGCCGGTAGTGGTCATGCCGATGATGCTCTGTTCCTTGAGAATCATCTCGTCCTTCTCCCACCCACCAATCTGCCGCTTTTTCGCTTCAGCCTGGTAGCTCTCAGCTTTGATGCGGAAAGCGTCGCGGAGAAGCTTCTTGAGCTCACGCTGCAAGTAGCGGTAGACGGCACCACGCTTGGCTTCTGGAATCTTCCACATGTCCTTCTGCTTGAGACTCTCCTTGGCCGTGACATCCATGCCGGTAGTCTTGCGGCACGTGAAGTTGTCCGCGATGTACAAAGTGATGCCATTGAGTGACTCGATTTCATCTTCATCCTTTGTAACCGCCTCGGCCTCCATCTCTTTCAGCTGCTCAAACTCCAGATCGACAGCCTCGAAGTCGAAGCCGAACAGGTCTTCCTCCTTTTGTTTGTGTGGTACAGCCACCAGCTTGTCGCCCAGCCATACTATCCATGGCGAGTGTTGACCGTTTGGAGTGGTCTTGGTGTCCATCACCCATGAACGCGCACCAGCTTCCAGCGAGTCGGCTTGGGATTTGGTGAGAAGTTTGAGTTCCTCCATCATGCGATGGTCCAGAGGCATCTTGCTAGGCTGGAGCGCTGCGATAAGGATACCAATCTCCTTCTCGAGGTCCTTCAACTTCTTCTTGGCAGCGCCGAACATGCAACCAGCTGGTGGATTCTGTGAAACGCTCTGACGGACATTGAACAATGTTCTCTTCTTGATGTCCGGGTCCTTGCTGCGACCACCGAGACGAACGAATTCCGGCTCGAACTCTGAGATGTGACGCAGCAGTTGATCGACTGCATGGTTTGTTTGGCAGGCCACGACAATCGGCGGATCGCCGGGCTTCCGGTTTGCCAGCCAGATCTTGACAGCCTGAACGGAGACATGTGTCTTACCGGTGCCGGGTGGGCCTTGAACAATGGCAAGGCGTTTGGTGAGGATTCGCGCGAGGGCATTGAGTTGCGACTTATCCAATTCGCTGGTGATATGATCGTGCGGCCAAGGCTGGGTGATGTTGAAGTTGGCGAAGTCATGGTCATCCGAATGAACAAAGACCGAAGTCATGTCGGTACAGGGTGCTTTCGCAACATCGTATGCGATGTCGACATTCTTCTTGACGGAGATGAGATGCTCGGACAATGGGAATGGCTCATGCATCATGTGCTGAAGTGCAGTGAGTGTGTGACGAGTTCCCTCATACAATCCTCCATTGTCCTCAATCATGACATATTCCACTGAAGGATCAAGCTCCATCTCTTCCGGCGCGAAGAACAGATCGATCTCCGGAGGGTTCAGCAGTAGTCCACTCAAAGGTCGAGCGGCCACGATGGCGGGGATGATCTTCTTCTGGAACATGTCGTCCGCCGGGGTGAGGACAACCAAGCTGCCGCTGATAAGGCGCTTCGATTGTTCCCATAGTATTCTCTTGCCGGTGCGGGCTAGGCTGAATGTGACCCGCGTGGCAATACCTCGAGGTGCGAAGGTGAAGGCGCAGATGTGAACTTTTTCGTAAATTCCGATCTTGCCGTCGAATGCTGACTCGGAGGCCGATGGCTTGTCTCGTACTGCGGCAATGTGCTCACAGATTGGGCGAATTGTGTCCTCACGAAGGAGATTGTACTGTACTCCAAGATAATCATACTTGTCGACGAATGGACCGAGAGGAACATTGTTTGGTGTGATTTGTTTGGCGATTGATGAGGTGGCTGATGAGTCGGAGCCGCTGCCGTGATGGCGATGATGGCCATTGGCCGGAGTTCCGAGGAGCTCTTCTGATGATGGAATTTCCGGACGCGAGATCCATTCGTTTTCATCGCCATTGTCGCCGGGAGGCGCATTTTCGAAGTAGTTTCGAACTTTCAGGTTCAATTTGGATGGAAGGATGAGCACGTGTGCTTGATCTGCGCCTTGATGGCGGTCGGTGCGCTGTGGGTGCCGCGAGCGCGAGAAGCGCTCTGAGAGGTGTTCGTTCATGACCGTGCCGCTGCTGATGTTCACCGCGTCAATGAATGACCGTGGAGAGGGTGTGGTTGATGATGAAGCATGAAGCAGTGATGATGGAAGAGTGTGGTGTGATGGAGTGGATGGAGAATGGAGAGGTCGAGTGGAGGAAGAATTTGGTTGTCGTGGAAGTGAAGCGAGCTCTGAAGCACGCTGCTTGAGGCTGCAGCGTTTGCCCTCCGCCAAACGCGAGATTCTCAAAACACAACACGCTCTCTTCGCGACAAACGCGGAAGAAGGGCAGAGCGTCGGAGAGATTGGTGTAGTCGTGGAGATGATGATAGAAGCTCACGCGAGGTGATGTGCAGTTTTTCATGTTGGTGGCGGCAAGGAAAAGTGTGAAGAACGTACCTGACACGTCTCGGTTTGGAGAGAAAACTTCTGCACTTAAGCAGGAGCTGAAATGACTCAGCCGGTGTGAGGTTTGGCGTGATGGCGTTGACGAGAGAAGTCTTTCCTCTTGAGTTGGAGCGATGAACCGCAGTGAAATGATGTTGAAGGTGGGAAGAAGATAGAGCAGTTCACCCGGGAGAGAAGAGAATCCACCTCATACTGCAGCATGCCGCGTACCGCGAACGCATATCGGCCGGCAACCTCCCGTGGCAAGCGCGTCCTACATCTCCGACAAACAGACAATGACTCCGGCTTCGGCCACGTTTTTGACCACCGCACACAGAAACACGCCTCGAGATGGAAGAAGATATCTTGACTTACCGTGCCTCGCTCCAGGATTCGATATGCCTTACCGTCTCCAACTCAGCATCCTAAATCATTGATAATCGTGCCAACCATCTCGCATCCTGACTGACTTTCCTCCCGCTCCGCCGGCGTTCACGCTCTCGCATTGCTCCAAAACAACACCACGGTTTGCTGCGTGCGTCCCAGCTTGTCTTCGCCGCACCGGGCGCTGATCACCAATGACACTCTCCGACTGCCTGTGACCATGAGCCGCAGAGTGCTCCCGCGCATGCTGCTTGCTCCGCCGGCAAACGTGATGACTTGGGTCCATGGCGATGGGAAAGGACGAAGCGTGAAGTGAAGAAGGGCAGGAGTGGAGAGCGGGGGGAGCCACACCGAGCGGACCTGTCTCCGCGAAACCTTGAGGACCTGACGCAGCTGTCGACGTTCACATGACATTGAGCGAGCTCTTTCGCATATACTAAACTATACACGTTTCTACACTCACGCTCGCCAATTGACAGTCCGGCATGGTCTCATACGACGACGAAGACCCGAACGCGGGCTCCAACGACGAGGATGAGGACGAGGACGAAGATGAAGAGATGCAAGACGCCAATGGGCAAGATCAGGACAACGACGAAGATGATGAGGAGGGAGATGATGGGGATGACGACGACAACGACAATGATAATGACAACGACGACGATGAAGACGAAGACGAAGATCAACAAAACGACGCCGACGCTTCACCCTCGCGCCGACCAAATGACCAAAATACCAATAACCGAAGATCCACAAGTCGAGATCGCCAAACCAACCCAGCAGTCGTCTTGACTTCACCCTCACGCGCCAATACCCGCTCTCCAGGAGGATCGAACGGAAAGACATCCTCCTACTACCCACCCGTCCGACCCGAAGCCTTGACCGCCCAGGAATATGATATCGTCCCTACCATGGCCGCACCGCAAGGCACCTCGATCAACGCGATCGCCGCGACGCCTGACATGCGGTGGGTCTTCTCAGGTGGCTCGGACGGATATGTGAGGATGTACAACTGGGTGGAGACAGCGAATGGGAAGGTGCCTCTCACAGTCGCGCAGAAGCACCCATTCGTGGACAGCGTGATGAAGGCGGGATCACTATTGACGTACTGGGAGAATGAAGAGCCGACTCCCAGAACACCACCGGCGAATGGAGACGATGCGAAGTGGATAAGTCCGGTGTATTCATTGGCTGTGCAGCATCAGGCGGTGTGGTTGTTGTCAGGACTGGAGTCAGGTGCGATCAATTTGCAGACATGTCGACATCAGGCGGGAACGAGGATAGCTACATTACGAGGGCATACAAGCGCAGTGTCCGTCTTATCGCTGGCGCAGGATGAGACGAGTGTTTTGAGTGGAAGCTGGGATAAGACGATATTGGACTGGGACTTGCAGACAGGTCAGCAGAAGAGGTCGTTCAAGAGTGCAGGGTCACAGATTGGAGCGATTGAGGTCCGGCCGTTGAGCTCGGTGCCTGTGCCAGAGGTGTCCGAGGCAAAGGTGGAGAGTGTAAATGGGACATTCGCAAGCAACAACGCGGACAAACCGGCGCCGGGTGCATTGAGTCGGCAAACGTCGCGGATGGAGGGTGATGAGGATGCGATGGGATCGCCCGAGGGTAGTCTGTTTGGAGAGGGCGATCATGGATCATTATTTGGAGAGGATACCGGCGGAGGTGGTGGTGGGAATGCATTTGGAGATGATGACGACGATCTGACCAAGGCGTTGGAGAGTGAGATGCAAGGTGTTGATGAGAGTGCTGCGAGTGGTACTGGTGAACTTCCTGCTGTGGAGGCAGATGCCGAGATGGGTGGGATGGGAAATGGCGGGCCCGTCCAAGCATCTTCGCCTGTTACTAAGAGTGCTGCTCCTGCTGGAGAGAACGAACCAGCCACTTCGCCCAAACCTGCAGCCGACGACACCACCTCGCCCAAACCCGATGCTGACTCCGAATCGAAAGACGAGGCCGCTGGGTCTCCCAAACCAACTTCAAATCCCACATCCGACGAGCCTCTCACCGCGCCTCCCACCAACGACCCTGCCACAGCGACCACATCCTCATCCAGCGATCTCCCGCCCAAATCTGAATCCACCTTCCTCGACGCCGCTTTTGATGGCACCCTACGAATTTGGGACCGACGGATGCCATCGCCCATTGCCACGATCCTCCCTCACTCATCAACACCTCCTTGGTGTACCGGTGCTTGCTGGTCGCCGGATGGAAACTCGTTCTACGTTGGCAGGAGGAATTGCACTGTGGACGAGTACAGCATTCATGAATTGGGCAGTCGAGGAGGTGAACCACGCAGGACATTTCGCTTTCAGCAGGGGAGTGGCAGTGTTTATGCTGTGCGTGGGATGCCGAATGGAAGACACCTGGTTTGGTGAGTTGTTCCCTCCTGCATCCACTCCAGTCGTTTTCGTCGTGTTGCCTTTTACTAACGTACCTCAATGCAGTGCCTCCCAAGACATCCTCCGCATCTACGACCTCCATTCCCCCGCTGCCGGGCAACCCAACTTCCAACCATCCTCAACCCAACGCCTCGGCAGCCAACCTCCCGCAGCAGGAGCGACTCCTGCTCTACGACAACACAACAAAGTCCCCTTCACCATCGTCCCGGGCCATCGAGGTGGCGTCATCTCCGCGGTGCATATCGATCCGACGTGTAGATTCATGTTGAGTGCGGCGGGAACGAGGGGCTGGGATGGAGGTGCGGGCACGGAGGTGTTGTTGGGGTATGAGATTGGGTGTCTGGGTGCGGATGGGACGTGGGTGAGGTGAGGGGTTTGTGGTGGAGGATGTGATTATTGGATGGGTTTGGGTGGTAGGTCGCTTTCGGGTTTGAGGCGTTTCAAGGATTGCATATACCCATTGGTGATCTGGAAAAGTGCATTGGATACCTGGCATACAGCGACTGAGTCGATGGTGAAGGGCAGCATGCGAGCACGGGCGATTCAAGGTGAGGATGTGCTATGTAGTAGGTCTTGAAACTGACTTGGCTGGCCCTGGCACCTCTCATCACTGACAAGTCTCCTTTGCCTCGCGCGTCCCGTTGGTCTCTGTGGAGATTCAACATACGCTGACCACATCGCAGAGATGATGGGATGAAGTTGCTGCGGGATGTACGACTCGCCAATGGCAAGTCGGCTCAGCATGAAGCCAGACCCCGCTTCCGTTCGGATACATATTCGATTCGGGTATACCTTAAACATCTACTACATCCGGTTTCACCTCACCTCCAATACCTTACCTTGTGTTCAGAACACGAAGTGTTCTATCAAGAAGGTACGATAGTCCAATCGTCTTCTTCGCTCGCGCCACAGGTCCAACCTCAATCTTGAAGCCACCGGCTCAGCTTTCCGACATTCATCGACTCAGCTTGAACGACTCGGGACTTCCACCCATTGTGAGGCACGAGGAATACTACAAGTCCATTCAAGCAGATGACTGCTACCGCTTGAACTCAACGACCTGCTTCCATCCTTATCAGTCAGCACCGACGACCATCACCTCCTGCAAAACCAGATTCGGAGCTCTCTCGAAATGGCCCCTTCACCCCAGCTCCGCTTCGACGGCCAAGTCGCAGTCGTGACCGGTTCCGGCGCCGGCTTGGGTCGACAATACGCCCTCTGCCTCGCTTCTCGAGGGTGTAAAGTCGTGGTGAACGACTTGGGAGGGTAAGTCCTCTTCTTGAATGGCGTTTGGCGTCTTCTCCCCACTCTCAAAAACACGGACATCGATCTCGATCGCTGACACGACGCAGGACTTTCAACGGCGTCGGCGATTCGACTTCATCGAAAGTCGCGGACCAAGTCGTCGAGGAGATCCGTGCAGCTGGAGGCGAAGCGGTGGCGAATTATGATAATGTGCTGGATGGGGAGAGGATTGTGCAGACTGCTGTTGATGAGTGGGGGAGGGTTGATATTGTGAGTCTTTTGGCTTGTCGTTTAATATGAAGGACAAGGCTGACGTGGATGACTTATAGCTGATCAACAATGCGGGTATCTTGAGAGATGTGAGTCTGAGGAATATGAAGGATGGGGATTGGGATGCGATTATTGGGGTTCATTTGTGAGTCTGTTGTGTGGCCAGCTTTTATCGTCACGAACCGATCTGTATGCACACCTGCTGATCACTGTTCTTCCTAGGCACGGAGCATACAAGACGACCAGAGCTGCGTGGCCATATATGCGCAAGCAGAAGTTCGGACGGATCATCCAGACTACCAGTGCATCTGGATTATTCGGAAACTTTGGGTCAGTTTCTTTCGAGCGCCTTCTGATTCTCGGATGTTGCTGACCACATATGGGACCGCAGGCAATCGAACTATGCGGCCGCCAAGGTCGCCCTCGTGGGTTTTGGGGAAACACTGGCGAAGGAGGGTAAGTCAACCACTGGCGATCCATCGATAATGTCAACACCTCGAGGTGGCTGACTTTGTTCCCACTTATAGGAGCAAAGTACAATATTACCTGCAACATCCTTGTGAGTATCTCAAATAGAAGGAGGCCCGCAGTGGTCCGAGATTATCTCTCGCTTTGCCTGCGGGTCTTAGACTGCCTCACACCCTTTGCACCCGAGCCATCGCTGACTATTCTGTTCCAGGCGCCTGGAGCTGCATCTCGCTTGACGCAGACTGTCTGGACGGAGGAGGTGGGCAGTATCTTCGAATCTGCTCTCTACAAGAAGCTGACAATACCAGATGATGAGACTCATGTCCACTTCATGGGTCGTACCCCTCCCAATCTTCCTCGTTCACCGTGACTGCATTGAAAATGGATCTCTATTCGAAGCCGGCGCAGGACATTTCGCTAAGATCAGATGGGAAAGAAGTCGAGGTATCGTGGTTTGACCTGTCAAAACAACGAAGCAGTGACTGACGAGCCAACAAGGACTCACGCTCAAAACGAAAGGCCTGACGCCACAGCACATCCTCGACAACTGGAGCAAAGTCATGGACTTCACCTCCGCAAAACATCCCGCCGGTCCCCCAGAAATGATGAAGCTCCTCCAAAACGCCAACAGCATGCCAGACAACAAGCTCGTCTCAAACGAAGGACTACAGCTCAACGGCAAAGTGGCGCTCGTGACGGGTGGCGGCGCCGGTCTCGGACGAGCATACGCCATGGAGCTGGCAAAGTACGGATGCAAAGTCATGGTGTGCGATATCAAGAATGCCGCCGCAGTCGCCGAGGAGATCGAGAAGGCTGGTGGGGAAGCGAAGTCGACTGATATTTCTGCTGAGCGGGGGGATGAGGTTGTCAAAGCGGTTGTGGACGCTTGGGGTCGCATTGATATTGCGGTGAATAATGCGGGCATTTTGAGGGATAAGAGTATGAGTAAGATGTCGTTTGAGGAGTGGACGCAGGTGAGTCGAGGGCGATGTCGGTTCTGTTGGTTTGTGCTGAAGCTAATACATCTGCAAGGTCATGAACTGCCACCTGCGATCGACGTTCAAGGTCACAAAGGCGGTAAGAAGGACTGACAGCTTGTAATGTGGGCCGATGACTGATTTGTTATCCCAGGCTTTCCCATACATGACGAAGCAGAAGTTTGGCCGTATCGTGGTATGTCCTTCTCATTGTTCCGGCTTACATCGACCTCTAGCTGATCAAACATCTTCCTAGAACGTCACCTCGACAAGTGGTATCTATGGAAACTTTGGGTGCGTATCATGTCCGGCAAGTGATTGAGATACGATTTGCTGATGATTCATCCCAGGCAAGCCAACTACGCCGCTGGTACGCCCGCTGGCCGTATTCATTCTTATAACAGATACTGACATACTTTCCCTTCTCTCTCAGCAAAAGCAGGCATCGTCGGTTTCACCAAAGCCATCGGACGAGAGGGTCAAAAAGTAAAGCATTCCGATCCACAGCACCACCCAACCCGAACTGACTCCCTCCACTCCAGTACAACATCAAAACCAACGTCCTCGCCCCCTCCGCCGGAACAGCCATGACCCAAACAATCTGGCCCCCAGACGTCGTCTCGGCCATGGACCCCTCCTTCGTCTCCCCCGTCGTCGCTCTCCTCTGCAGCGCCGCCTGCCCCATTAACGGCACCATCATCGAAGCCGCGGGCGGCTGGTTCGCTACGACCCGGTGGCAGAGGACGAGAGGTGTGGACTTTGACTTTGAGGCGGGGTATCCGAGTGTGGAGGATGTGGCGGAGGTGAGTTGTTTCTGCGGAGGGTGGGTTGGGAGAGAGGTACTGATGAGATGGATGGCAGGCTTTTCCGAAGATTGTCAGGTTCGACGAGGAGGCGGATTGGCCGGAGACGCCGGCGGAGGGGTCGTTTTATACGCATCAGAATGTGATGAAGTATCTTGAGGCGAAGGCGAAGCTGTGAGGGTGGGTTTGAGGATGGGACGATCAAGTGGCCATGGCAAGATCCTGAAGAGATTGTTCTTGCTTGTAGAAGTTTTGCTCAAGTGCGTGGGATGCAACGCAATAGTCAATCCCGAATTTGGAAGACCTGCGGATCAACACGAAGACATATGTTGATCCTGTACGACCACTGTATTTGTCTACCATATCTGACGATACCATTCGACATCATCAGTCGCTGCCATCAATCGCCATCTCAGACGAGCACCTCAGCGTCGCAGCCCAACCATCATCATCTTCCTCCTCGGAACCATACGGATCAAACTCCGCCCGTCCAAAGTACGGAAGCATCGCTCTCGGCTCCTCATCAGCCTGCTCAGAAAACCCATCCCAGTCGTAGTCCACATCCTCCTCCTCGTCGTGAGCACCATACTCCACCAGAAGCCGTGAAATCCGCCAATTGCGATCTGCAAAAGCCCATCGCAAGCAGCTGGTTCCATCGGAGTCGGTCGTGTTGGGGTCCGCACCGTGTTTCAAGAGGAGAGCCACGACATCGGCGTGTCCACGGAAGACGGCGACTTGGAGAGGCGTGGACTCGTATCGGCCACTTTTCATGTCGATGTGGGTGGGAGATGCGCTCTGAGATGGGTCGGTGCTGATCATGCCGTTTCGGAGCATGAGTTCTACGATTGGCGCGAGGCCGTAGGATGAAGCGTAGTACAATGGGGTGGGGGGATAGTCTCCGTCGACTTGGTTGCCTAGAAGGGTGCGGATCCAGAAGATGAAGTTGTTGCGAGAGCCTCCGGTTGCGGGGGTGGAGAGCAGAGCCATGATTAGATGCGTGTCTTGCTCGTCAAGCAATCCGCCGCTTCGTACGTGCAGACAGACATGCATAGCCCACATGACGCTCGCGTAGTCCAGAAACGGGTATGCACGGAAGTACCTTCTCAGAGCCGTCTCGCTGCAATCTCTCAAGTTAAACGGGTCCATGAGTAGGTATGTGAGACACTTGCGAACGATATTCGGACTTGAGGTTTTGCGATCCATCCAGAAGTAGCTCATGCTTGACTCCCGGAGCATGGATGATTCAAGAGTGGTCCTGATCGAGCTGTGAGCCAGCGATACTGTGTTCGTCTTTGTGTTGCGGGCGACGAGTCCTTGACATAGGCGAAGCAACGTCTCGGGAGGTTTTATTCGGCAACTGTCGTCCATCTCAAAACGTTTGCCCTCGTAGACCTCGATCACGACCGCCTCGGCTAGCTCGTCCAGGGTGAAAGGTCGGTAAGCATAGCTGAGCCACATCAGCGCCTCTCGGACCAATGCTTTGTATTCAGGCTGCACTCTGCTCAGGATGTTGATGTAGGTCTCGTCCAGAGTGCCGGGCAGCTTTCCTAATGTTTGAGTCACCATTCTGGGAGTCAGACACTTGGCCAACGTGTTCATCTGGCACTCTGCCCACCGGAACATGCCCTTGGTTTGTGGCACGAGTACCTCAACGATGGTGTCGACGCTCCGCACGAGCACCTGACTAGACTCACACGTCCGTCTCACATAAAGCTCTATGTCCGGATTGACGTCGTCCAGAGCGACGTTGACTGTGGTGATCGGCCACGCCATCTCCGAGAAGAAGCTTTCGGCGAAGGGTGTTGACGATAGGAGGCAACGAAGATTTTCGCAGCGACCAAGAAGTCGCACAACACATTCGGCGATCTGCTTCGGGTCGCTGCTTTCGTTCATGGCATCCAGGATGAGGAGGGTAGGACCATTCTTTTGCACCACACCCACCAATGCATCCTCCAGCGACGCAATGGGAATTCTCTCCCTCTTCGCTTCTGCATCTTGAAATTGATCTAGTATTCCGGGACCTGTTGTAGCAAGCTGGACAAGCCACGATCCAACAATATTGCGTACCTCGTGAGAGGCAGCGTCGTTGAATGAGCTATAGAAGTACGCCACCTTGGGTGCTGAGCCCTGAGATTTGACATGCTCGATAACTCTCGAGAGAATCGTCGTCTTGCCCGTGCCAGAGCTACCATACAGACCCATGAGTCTCTCCTCTGGCGTGTGGAACTGGATCCAAGGCTGCAAGTGATTCCGCACGAACCACATCCCTGAATCAGTGCCTTCCCAGATGCTGCAAGTTTCGCCATGGAGCACGTGTGGAGATGCTGGAGCGATGTAGTCCATGATCTTCTTGCGGCTGGCAGAATCATTTCCGTCCGTGATAGTGCTTGCAATGGCTCGCAGTTCTTCTTTCATGGCCAGGATATCTGGCATGAGCGATTGCTGGCCGCCCATCATAATCATGATGATAGACACGTTAGTACGAGCAAGTCTGTCCAGCGTCTCCCCTATCACCTCTTTGGTGAACGGCCATTTGAGTGACTGCAGCCCACGCTGCACTCGTGAGCTTCGAGGCTGCATGCGATGTTGTAGCTCGTCCACGACGGTCCTTGCATTGGCCAGACAGTCGCGCAAACCATTGTCGGCCACATTACCAGGTCGCTGAGCTCCCAGGTCTTCGAGTACGCCTCTAAGAGACTGCAATTCCCTGCAAAGGCTGGCGATGTCGTCCTTGGCACCACGGACTTCTTGACCATATTCAATCAGACTCTTCACCAGTTTCGCAATGTCGAGCGTTAGAGCAACTGCTTCTGCCATTTTGAGGTTTTGACAGAGGCCAAAATGTAAGGCGCCGCGAAGACACACGCCCGAGGCATGATTTCAGCGTGTGCGTGTGCTGTCAATGCAAGCTGATGCATAAGCGAGCATGCACAGTCGGGTGCTTAGGCGAGCAGCGAGCTTGTAGTCCGCACTCTCGTGGCCATGGCACGACGTGAATTCACGTGCGCCTTGAAACGCACCCAGCGAAGTTCAATACCATCCGTATAAGACGGACGCTGTAAAGGCAGATGCAGCTCCGCTTCATCGATACACTCATACCGTAGTGCATCGGCATGAAAAGCGATCTGGCATAGACCGCATGATAGGCGGAGAATGTTCCATCGCGGCTGCGGGCTGCCTCTCTGGTCGTCCCTGTCGTCCTGCTCGACACACTGCGAAGGATGTGAATCAGACGCATTCAATCAACGGAGCGATAGCAACCGCGGCCTGTCAAATGCATTTTCTGTGTTGGTGTCCTCCTTGTTCACCTCGCGACCGCACAAGCGACAAGCCTCCCCCAAAACGCACGGACCACTGTTTAAAATGCTTACTATTGCCTCTATTCCAACCACGCCGCCAACAACATCACCTTCCTCTCTCAGTCTTCCAATGGCCATCTGCTCCACGACATGGCATGATCCTATCGGCGGCGTGGCAGTCCTGCATTACTGCTCCCCTGCGCTGATTATTGCGCATTCCTTTGTTCCCGTCACTAGGGCTCAACCGCGGCTGCGCGATTTTCTACCACCTCATCTCATCAACCGGCGGACCATAAATCCCTCAGCCAACCCAACACAGCCCCGTTCATAACCGCACACGCGCTCGCCCAATCCAGCAATCCGTTTGTCAAAAGAGCGGTTTGCGTTTGGCATCTGAAAAATCCGGCTCGCGTGGGAAACGCTAGATCCGTGTTCCCTCGTGGGAGCAAGAAGTCCTTCGCTTGCGTGTTCCCACGTTGTCGGATCTGGCTAGAATGGCATTGCGCGCGCGAGATTACGCTCCCGTATCGATCATATGCTGAAGGAAGATGGCTGTGCCACGCGGATGGTGAGTGGTATATATCGAGGTCTTTCTCATTGCCTCCTCCATCCTCTTTCTCATTGTTTCCTCCGTTTCTTCTCGTTCCCAAGCTCCATCTCAGTTTCACATTTCACAATGGCGGATCCCGACTTAGAAAAGCTACCTCCCATGCACTCTGTCGTTACCGACGACAATTTGCAGCGGACGTTCAATAACCGCGGTCGTGTCATTACTTATGCCGAGAGCACGCGCGGACGCCAGAGCGGCGACTTCCGCCGTGCTGGGACGGGACGCTCTCGTTCGCGAGACTCCATGTCCATCCGCACCGCCCGTCGGAGCGTGGACCACGGCATCGTCCTACCACCCGTCTTCCGCACGCTGTCCTTCGGGATCGAAGAGACAAAACGCAACCTTGCAAAAGGTGCAAAAGACACGAAGCTCTCCAGCTTGAAGAAGAAGTCCAAGGATAGACGCAAGGATACCAGCCCGAAGACGCTAGCCGAAACAGAGCTCAACAATGTCGACTACCACAAAGCTTCGATCGACGAGTTGATGCAGCGTTTCGGATCATCGCAGACGCATGGCCTCTCTGGCGTGGCTGTCTTGGCCAAGCTCAAGGAGTTTGGACGGAATGTGCCTTCTCCGCCTCCTTCGAGGTGGTTCAAGCAGACGATGGGATACCTTTTCGGCGGCTTTGGAGCTATTCTGTTCATCGCTTCCATTCTTGTGTTCATCGCCTGGCGTCCGTTGGGAGATCCGAATCCTGGTGAGTAGCTGATGGTCGTGCCTACTATGCTAGTTCAATGCTGATCCTGCGTAGCTGTTGCGAATTTGGCCCTCGGAATCGTGCTCGCCATCGTCTGGGTTGTTCAAGCAGCCTTCTCCTTCTGGCAGGACTTCTCCAGCTCTCGCGTGATGGCTTCAATCACCAATCTCCTCCCGGAATCCGTGAACGTTCTCCGAGATGGCACACAGCAAACGGTCGACGGAAGAGATGTGGTTCCGGGTGACATCCTCCGCATTTCCATCGGCAACAAGCTCCCGGCAGACGTCCGATTCCTCGATATTCAGGACGCCAAATTCGACCGCAGTATCCTCACTGGAGAGCCTCTCCCGCTTCTTGGATCTGTCGACTCTACAGATGACAATTACCTCGAGACTGCTAACATCGGTCTGGCCGGAACGCATTGTGTCTCGGGTACTGCCTGGGGAATCATCGTGGAGACCGGCGATCGCACTGTCTTTGGCAGGATCGCGAAGTTGACTAGCACGCCGAAAGGTTCGATAACATGGCAGGCCAAGGAACATGACTAGAAGCCTGTTCCTAACGTGGCCGCGACTTACGCTGACTTTCGAATTTCGCTTTAGGAGGCATGTCTCCACTGCAAAAGGAGATCTTCTACTTCGTCTCGCTGATCGTCTGCATCATGCTTACGATGGTGACTATCGTGCTCATCATCTGGGCGGCGTAAGTCATTCCGCAACAGACACCTCAAGCCCTTAGCGCGAAGTTCGCCCGAGACCTGGCTGACATTCGTTCCCGAACACAGGTGGCTCCGACAAGATCACCGGGATTGGATTTCGGTCTCCAACCTCATCGTGAGCTGTGTGTCCGTAGCGGTGGCATTTATTCCTGAAGGATTGCCCATCGCCGTCACCGCTTCCTTGACGATCACCGCTTCAATCATGAAGAAGAACAATGTCCTCTGCAAGAGTTTGAAGACTGTGGAAACTCTTGGAAGTGTCAACATCATCTGCTCGGACAAGACGGGAACACTCACACGTAACCAAATGACGTAAGCATTATAAGGGCAGAAGCCCTGCAGCAGAGTGTTATTGTCTCTCAAGCAAGGCCGTCGGATCTCGGTCTTGTCTTGCAGATTCATACCTTCTACACCCAATCCATCGCTAACCCTTCCGCTCTCCTAGCGTGACCGACTACCTCGTCGGCAAAGACCAGATGTCCGCCAAGTCCGCCGCTTCTCACTACCAGACCAGCGAGGGATGCCGCCAACTTGCCAACTGCGCTTCCCTGGTCAACGAAGCTGAATTCGACGCATCGACCATGGACCGCGCCATCGCCGACAGACTCATACGTGGAGACGCCACCGATTCGAGCTTGCTCCGCTTCGTCGAAAGCATGCGGTCAGCCGCCGAGGTCCGCCGCAGCTGGACCTCCCGCTTCAAGATTGCATTCAACAGCAAGAATAAGTTCGCGTTGACCGAGGCAGTTAGCGATACGGCCGACTCCACCGACTCGGCGTTGCTGTTCGTCAAGGGTGCTCCGGATATTCTTCTGCCTCGATGTGCGCGTTATGTTGATGCCGATGGTGTCACGCAGTCGCTGTCTGCGGAGGACAAGCGACGGCTTGAGGAGATCAAGGATCACTGGTCTATTCAAGGGAAGAGAGTGATCCTTCTTGCCTCGAAGCCTCTCAACAAGACTCTCTTTGATCCGGCGACCCAGCAGCGCGAATATGAGCGAGATGTCATGGGCCGGATTGAGAGCGACTTGATTCTTGTTGGTCTTGTTGCTATTGTCGATGCGCTACGACCTGAGATCCCTGAAGTTGTTGCGACATTGAGAACTGCCGGGATCAAAGTAGCAATGGTGTTCGTTCTCGAAACGTCCGAAGCAGCAAGCCTGAAGTGCTAACTTTGCTATCTAGAACCGGAGACTTCAAGTTGACAGCAGCAGCCATTGCGGCCTCAGCAGGCATCCTCACTTGCCAACCACACGAGGCCGACGACGTCACGCACCTTGCCTTCGACGAAGAATATCTTGACAGCGCTGGCATTCATGAGGTCAAGGAGAAGGCCTCGCAAGAGTCGATCGCCATCAAGTCCATCGTTCTAAGCGGAGCCGACGTCGAGACACTGGACGATGCTATGTGGGACAAGCTCGCGACCTACGACGAGGTTGTATTTGCAAGGACCACGCCCGAACACAAGCTCAAAATCGTGAAGGAATACCAAGAGCGGGAGTTCATCGTTGGCATGACTGGTATGTTGACGACCCTGACGATACCATCTAGCAGTGCTGACATCTCCAAGGCGACGGCGTGAACGACGCTCCCTCGTTGAAGCAGAGCGATGTCGGTATCGCCATGGGTGAGTCCTTCATACGATGCTTGTGCGCTGCTATGCCGGTCCTCGATTTATCTTGGCACACCTAGCGTAAAGCATCGCTGACTCCCGTGCTTGATGTAGGCTCTGGTAGCGACATTGCCATCGAAGCCGCCGACATGGTGCTTCTCGACAGTTTCGCAGCCATCGTTGAAGCAGTGAAGTACGGCCGCGTGGTCTACGACAACCTGAAGAAGACCATCTGCTACCTCCTGCCCGCCGGATCGTTCGCCGAGTTTCTGCCGGTCATTACCAACATCGCCTTTGGACTTCCTCAGATCCTTTCCTCTTTTCTCATGATCATTATCTGCTGCTTTACGGATTGCGCTGCTGCCACGGCTCTGGCGTACGAAGCTCCTGAAGCGGATGTCATGCTGCGCAAGCCTCGCAATGCTAAGAAGGATCGTTTGGTGAATTGGAAGCTGGTCTTGCAGGCTTACGGGTTCATTGGTGAGTATCCGAAAGGCATAAGACCTGTAGTATGCGTGAGACAGTCTCTGCGCATGCTTCGGGTCTTGAATCCGCCTTGACTCCTTGTCTTTTGAGCTATAGCTGACGCCTATACTCTGATCTTAGGCATGTTAGAGTCGGTTTGCAGTTTCGCCATGGCATACTGGCTGGCAGAGCGGCGAGGCATTGCTTTCTCTGATCTCTGGTTCGGCTTCGGTGCCATTCCTGTCGGCATGTCCAGCGATCGCTACACTGAGATTCTAAATGAGGCCAGCGTAAGTACTGAAGTGCAGAAGGCCTGCATGGTCCAAGATTGTCTCGGACGCCAGGTTTTCGCCCATTGCAAACTGTTTACGACACTCGCTAACCTTTATACTTTCTTTCAAGGCTTCCTATTTCGTTACTCTAGTTGTGATGCAATGGGTGAGTGTCACTCTTGGCTCTATGACCGTGCGCAATTGACCAAATTTTCAGTTTGTCGTCTTCGCCCTTCGAACCCGCCGGCTCTCCGTCCTGAAGCAGCGCATCAACTACCTCCTTGGACCGGCGATCATCTTCGCCCTGTTGATTGCCATCCTGTTTCTTTATGTACCGGCCTTCCACAGCAAACTAGGCAAGTTCTTCCAGAGCACAAGGCTTGCAGCGTCCGAGACTGTCTCGGGCTATGCTAGGTCTTGCAGGTGTCCAAGTCATTGTCTGAGCATGGCTGACCATTATACCCTTAGGCACGGCTACAGTTCCCGTCGAGTACTGGTTCCTGCCCATGGCATTCGGTGCTTCGATTCTTGGATCAGATGAATTGAGGAAAGCGGGAGTGCGGAGATGGCCAGGTGGTTTGCTTGCCAGGATTGCTTGGTAGACTTAAGTTTAGCGAGGAGTTGGAAGAGGAATTACAGATCAGCGCTGTATTGACGATCAGCCTACCTACATACGACAGAGACGAAAAGACGAGCATGATGAGATGTCTTACGGCAGTTTACACTTGTAGATCCTCAACGGAGCCACCTCCGGCCTCCGGCCATACAGAGCCAGGCATCGTTTCGCTGCAGCAGAGATATCTCTCCCGACACTCATATCGTTCACGATCGCACAAGTGAAGCTTGCTCATTTGCATACATATAGCCATCAATCATGGTGAAGACACTGCAGCTCAAGATAAGGGACAGCACAACACATCATTCCAGAAGACAAGCAGCGTCATTGTAACATGACTGTAGCACACGATCCGCGCAGGAAGCGCAGCAAGTCTCGAAGAGCGACCTTCTTGCGCCTTCTTGCGTCTCCTCTACCTGACTCTTTGCTTCATTCCAACAGAACCTGTGCTGTAAGGAGACACAGACCGGCCGAGATTGCCGTGGTGGCAGATACCTTAGGTCCCCATTATCGTCGTGGGTGGGTCAGGCTGCAATCCGTTTGCATTTTGGTACTCGGTGAGGCAGCTTGCGAACTTCTCCGTCTCTTGCGCACGACACAGACGCCAAGTCCTGATCATCACTTTCGAGGAGTACTTAATCCGTGGCTTTCGTTTTGAGTCGTTCGTTTTACATAACTATCCAGTGAGCTCCACTAATTATTGCGCATGACATCTGACAGACATCGAACAAAAATGGCCGTCCACTCGGGACCAAGCAGGCTCTTTCGAAGACGGAAGAAAGCTCTCGAGCACATGCGCAAACTTCATCGAGATTTGGAGAACTTGAAGAAGGAAAAGGAAAGAGAAGGCGCAGCTTCTGACCGAAAGTTCCGAATGACTGAGGGCGAACTTGGAATAGCGCAGGAATTTTCGAAGGCTTATGAGTTGGAAGTTGAAAAATGGAAGAGCAGGTACGAGACTGTCAAGGCGATCAATTGGAAGCTTGAGGAAAGCATACGAGCAGTCGAAGAAGACAAGACCCTGCTCGTGAAGCGCATTGCCGAGCTGCTTGGCGAGTGTGATGATGGCAGCGATCGCTCCGGCTCTTCGCTGGAAAGAGACTCCGATACTCGTCCTACGGGATACTTGAGAGATGTTCGAGATTCACTGGATGAGACTGTGGTCCAGCAGTATCATGCCGAAGCCAGAGCACGCAGAGGTAGCGAAGAGAGTTGCGCTCGAGTGTCGCGCGACTTTACGACTCGGCTGGACACTTTGGCACCTCATTCAGAATTGGACGCCGACTCTTCGTCAGGATCACCTGCGCATCGACTGAGCTTTGCAGCCGCTTTTTCTGGGCATTCAGCCGAGCAACGATTGCCTTCCTCCAAGATGCAACAGTGGTGGATGGGTTTGGACGCCCAAGAGCCTTTCGACGGAAGTACCGATGTGCGTGATAGCACGGATGCTGATGGGATTGCACCGGAACTGGCTGATGGGATTGCACCGGAAATGGGTTGCGGAGGCAAAGGCAGCCAGGACCCCAGAACCGCGCCAGGAGACTCAGGGCCATTTGAGTCTATCGAAAATGACCATGAAACTACGCAGCCTTTCCGGGACTCCGCCTGCATGCGAACGATGCACCGATGTAGCATCACCTCGGAAAGTTCCTCAAGACCGCGCAATCCCACCCCTGTTCAGGCTGCAGCCAGAGGTGAAGTCCCTGAAGCCATCGAAAGCAGCGCGAGACCTGTCCATCAGCACAACAAGCACGAGTCTTACATCTTCCGGACCGGTCTCAAAGTACTTCCAAAGTTCAGAATGTCGGCATCTGGTCTCCTGCAGAAGCTGGGCGATACATTCGCATTTGATCGGATAGAGAGGAAGAGATATCGTACGCAGCGACAGGAGGAACTGGTTGCTACAGAGGGTACCGCTGAGCAGTATTAGGACGCAGTAAGGGCGTGATGGATGCTGATGGAGGCTGATGAAACGTTTGGACACAATGATCGGGTTACGTATGTTGACGAAGCAGAAAAGCAGGGTTGAGAAAGACACTGTTCTCGCAGTTGAATCAACACATGGATGATATTAACCACGAGATGGAGGTGTATTTTGTGGTCAGATGGGAGTGATGGATGGAAGTGAGGTTCACTGCGTGGAAGTTTCAGCTGCCGATATGTTACGTAAGCAATGCGATCCACATGACGGACAGCCAACTTCGCCCCAGCCACAATCTGTGCGACAACGACAACGACATCGACATCGACATCGATATCGCCACAGTCCCAAGCCGATGATGACGAGGGACCGCTTCTCATCCATACAACATCAAAGCCATGGCTTGGTATGAACAGCATCGATGGCCGCGGGAATGACAGACAACAAACCAGTGGCGGTGTCGCTGGCGACGGCGAAGTTCATGCCAGTGTTTCTGCTCGGCTGCATTGTCTACGCTTCATACGTTGCCATACACCCTCTGACGATCGACTATCTGCTGGATCCGCCCCGAAACGACATCCCACACCGACTGGTCCTTGGAATCGTGTTCCCTACAATCTACGGCCTTCTATTGATCCCAGTGATGGCATGCTACATTCGCCTCTTGCTGGTCGTATTCATCAACCCAGGCTATGTCCCGCTTGGGTTGGAGAAGAAACCCGACATCAAGGAGCCGCAGCCTGGTTTGGAGGAGTACTGGAGACGAGACGCTTTCATCTGCGATCAAAATGGAATGCCCATCTGGTGTTTTCATTGCAACAATTGGAAACCCGACAGAACTCATCACAATCAAGATACTGCTCGATGTACCAGGAAGATGGACCATTTCTGTCCGTGGGTGGGCGGTGTCGTAGGCGAGAGGTGAGGTGATCAGTCTATGGTGTTGGGAACGAAATTCTAACGAGTACTCGCAGAGCTTTCAAATTCTTCATGCAATTTCTCTTCTATACCATGATCTTTACGGCCTATCTTACTGGAATCCTTGCGTGGGTTGTGCAATCATACAAGGGCAACGTTCACTTGTTCGTGGCGATAGGTCTCGCAGGCTTCTTCCTTCTCTTCTCGGCAGGCATGGTGATGAATGGCTTGAACATGGTCTTCAAGAACGTGACCACTATCGAACTCGTCAGCAAGCGAATCTACATGGCCGTGATTCTCCCTCCTGAGCGACAAATGGATCTCCTGGCTCCTCCTCCGCCAGCCAAACTCTCATCAGGCTCTTCCGACCACGGAAGCGAGCGACCCACCACTTCCGAACTGGACGATCCATCTCACATCAACTACTTCCAACGACAGAAATCCTCTTCATCCCGGCGTGACCCCTCCCCATCTAAGCCGTCCCGTCGTATCTGGAAAGGCACAATCACGTATCCACTTCACCTCCCCACCGATCGGCCTCCCATCCCAGCTCCTCCACAACGAGCATTTGCCATTCTTCAACTTCCGCCTGGTCTCAATCCTTGGAACCTTGGCAGCGTGTATGCGAACTTTACCGCGGTCTTTGGTACCTCCATAGTCGACTGGCTTCTTCCTCTCAAGCATTCGCCGTGCTGTGATCACTCCTCGGATGTATCGGAGTATCCGCTTGGTCCAGAGTTCGAGCTCATGCTAAGAGATGCTGGACTGGCGAAGCATGATAGCGCCAACGAGAGAAGAGGGAGTGTGACAACGGGAGGTCCAAGTAGCAGCGAGAGGAAGCGACGGCGAAGAGTCTTGGACAAGGGTTGGCAGAACGGAGAGCGGCCGGTCGCGTGGGACAGTCATAGAGAGGCAAGGCGCATGCGGAAGGCATGGCGGGAACTTGCGATGACGTCGAAGCACCCAGACAGGACCTTGGACCTACAGGACGAGGCAAAATGATTGGAGGAGCATAAAGAGGAATTTGCCAAGTAAGCAGTTCTCCAAGGATGTGATACGACCCAGAGACCATGATGAGACCAGACATCGTGTGCATTCTTTGCTCTGCAATCTCATCGGTTTACAACAGACACCGGAATTCCAGAAGGCAAGGACAAATACCGCTTCCCGTTCGCGCTCCACGGTGGAGGTCAATTTGGTGTGGTCTCGTGTGAGAGACCTCCCATACCTCCGCCCGGCTCGCTGTCGCCCTGCAGTAAACTCACGCTCGATTCTCACCCAGTGCTCGCGTGTCCGCCGCTCCCGGCTCCGCGTCGATCATACTCCAATGGAGCGCGAGGCCTTCCCTTCGCCGCAAGCTTAGCATCGATCGAGATCAGCCTCTCGCCTCTGGCTTGCGAGATCTTTGTTTGGCGCAAGCACGAAGCTCGAACGTCGGCACGGTACTTTCTCGCAAGCCTCTCCAGCACTTCCTGCCTCGCATCTGAGCGGGATTTGCCCTCCTTGAGCACTGCAGTCTGCGTCTCAAGCTGGTTGATCTTTACTTCCAGCTCATTACGTTTCGTCGTGAGCTCGGCAAGTTGATCCCTCTGTTTTCTGCTCTTCTGCTTAAGTGCCTCCTCGAGCGCTGCAGAACGCTCTTCCATGATCTCGTATTTTTCTCCCAGCTGCGAGTATCTCTCCTTGCTGCTCTTCTTGTACTGGACCAGCTCCGCGATATCACACTCAGCTTCCTGGAATTTCGTGTCGAGCTCTTCGTTGGCGTCTTGGAGGACTTTGTTTTCTTCCTTGGTCTTCAGGAAACGCTGTTCGCGGAGTCTGTTAAGCTTCTGCGCATCTTCGGTCTCTGCGGTCAATCTCTTATTTTGAGCGTTTGCCTGTTTGCACCTCTCCTCAGTCTGACGCAGGATATACGTTCGTTCTGCACGTTCTGCGAATGACAACTCTATTCCGCCAATGGCGCTGCGAGCCATCCAGTCTCTGACGGGACTCTGTCCCTCTAAGGAAGATAGCCCATCGCTGGTGGTGCGCCGGGGACCCGAGCTTGGGATTGGCTTTCGACTTCTTGAATATGGGGAGGTCCTGTGCTCAGAACCATACGCCTCAGTTCGTTCTTCAGAGCGACAGGTCCAGACATCTTATTTCGGGAGCTCTGGACCTTTTCGCGAATGCGTGGGAGAGTCGAGCCCTCGAGGATTGCCGATGACGAATCCCTAACGCCCGCTCAGACGAGGACAAACGCAACTAGGCAACGCGCAAATGTCCGCCGAGCCATATCGACCCTTCCCTTTCAGCAGCTTTCGATGCAGGGCCACTCAGTCTTTCCAAAAACTTCTGTCTCGAGACCAAGTGAAGCGCATTATGGCAAACCGACTTGAGCGGGCGATAAATGTGATATCTAGCTCTGATTGTGCCAACGCCGACAGCACCTCTCATCCATGGCCGTCCACAGGGTCCTCTTGCGCCGATCTTGTTGGATGGTCGGAGTGAAGCAGCGATCCTCAGTACGAACTTGATGTTGCCTCCTCAGGCCCTTCCAGAAAACCCATTAAATCGTCGAATTCACGGCAAGGCCTAGCCGTCTACGCAAGTCTAGTATCCACCGAAGCCAGCTTCTCGCCTCTTGATCGCGAGATGTTCGCTTGCCGCAGCTTCGATGACTTCAGGTCTCCGCGGTACTCTTCTGCGAGCACCTCAAGAACGGCGTTCCTTTTGCTGAGTCCCGTCTTCGCCGCCTCGAGTCCGTTGCACCGCTTCTCCAATCCTTCCTTTTCCCCCTGCGCCGACGCGTATTTCACTTCCAGCCTAAGAACCTCTTCCTTTTTGCTTCGACCGTACGACTCCCACTTCTCACCCTATGCAATCCACTCGTCCGTCCTCGACTTTGCCACCAATCTCTCCCTTTCCATCTCTGCAATGCGGTGCTTTAATGCTGCGTTCTTCTCCGTGAATTTTGCGTTTGCTTCCTCTGCTTCCTGTATTCTTTTCTTGCGGGAATCTTCCAACCTGGCGCTTGTCTGCTCGACTCGAGCCTTTGCTCGTTTGTCCTCTTCGACCAGACTTTCTTCGTCAGAAGATGGGGACGTCTTTCTCTTCTTCGAGCCAGCACCATTGATGGTCTTGCTCGGTGTGCTGACTATGCGGGCCAGACCTCGGATTGGGCGGCCGGTATTGGGCTCGGTGACTGAACTCATGATGATCTGAGCGCTGTCAAAGGTGGTTGAAGCTGAAGCAGTTGTGGATGTCGAAATTGTTGTTTAAGCTGGCTGAGATGAGATTGTGTTTGGGTGATGCATGCTGGCTGAACAAGAGCAGCCGAGTTTCAGTGGAGCAATCGAAGTTGTCATATGCTGTGAATGACTACAAGACACAAGCGAATGTCAAGCTCCTGTGAAGTAACAGAAGCACATGTCAGAGAACGACGATTGCGGTGAGCCCATTCCGGACAGCAGAACAGTGGACGATTCCTCTGATCCTCATGCATCGAAGATCCCGTCCATCTTGAAGAGTACTCTACAGTAGAAGGCCGCTCTTTGTCCCCGTTGACGGACATGAATCGATGCCGGAAGGGAGAGTCGGGGAGATCACAATGCTTTAAGGAGCCTCGCAGCATGTGCATGAGGCCATCGTTCTCTACGACCTTCTCGTACTCCCAAACCTCGCCTGGCCTCCTTCGTATCGTCCTTTGAGTTTCCGCGCCGCTCCGCTTCTCCGAGCATGACTCTATTTTGACTGCAGTCGTCCGAGAAAATACTGTACAGCTTCTAGCCCGCCGCTTCCGTGCTATGGAATGTCTCAAACCGCCCTCTTTTTCTCCCGGTTCATGCCTGCGACTCCTCTTCTGTGTATCCCGGCGATCGGGGCAAAGCTCGTATTGTGCTTGCTCCCCCCAGTCCCGGAAACACGTGGAAAGTGGATGCTTGCAACATTCTGCGAGCATTTCCCTGTTCCCGGTCGAGAACACCTTGTCTCTTCACCGACCACGCGCCCGCCAATCTGCGCTGCGCTGCGCTGCGTGTTCTCTCCACTCTTGACAGTGAACAAAACAACCACCCTGTCTGCCGGTTCATGCCTGCAATCCCCCTTCTGTGCATCTCGGCGGCGAAGCTCATCGTGCAAAGTTCGTGGGAAGTGGATGCTTGCAATAGTTCTACTCTACGAGCATTTCTCGGTTCCCAGTTGATGACACCCTTCCTTCGCCCTGCCAACGTCCCTGCCACTCTGGGCTGCACCTCGACGACCGTGGCAGAGCTCAAATCATGCTTGCTCGCATCGATGTCAGGACCGGCGTGCTTGCAATACCTTGTACAGACTCTGAAGCAAAAGCAAGAAGCATTGGACGACGATACCGTCAGTTGCCGACCAATGCATATCCCACATATCGTCGATTCTTGCCCGAGCGTCGACTTTTGCACGAGGAAGATGTCGATTGAGTTGTCGGTGTAAGCCCTACATCTCGTATTCAAGTCCACAATCCGCACTCTACAAGCAGTCCCCTGCTTTCAATCGATGACACCTTTTCTTCATACCGAACAAGTCTCCGGCACTTCGGCGGATGCCTGCGTGCCCTCTGCGGTCTTATAACATGCTGCACGCCCTCCACTCTTGTAACATCGAACCAAACATCCACACCTTCAACCTGCAATCCACAACTATCGACAATGCATATCATCCAGCTCTCCATCGTCCTCGCTCTGGCTTCGACCTCCGTAGCACAGGTGCCTGGGAGTGGAGATTGGAAATGGAAACAGCCGACCTACGTATGCGTTGCACCTTTGCCCATCCGCACCGCTCTCATCGTTCACTGACAACGACGTCTAGACATGCGATGAATATGGACCTCGCCTCCCCGGTTACTGCGTGACCGACGACAAGTACATTTCATGCAACCATAACATCAATGTCAATGTGAGTCACACTGTTCTGCGCATACTCCGACAACGTCGCATTTATTGACTATTCCGCAGACACCGGGAGGTAAATGCACCGGACAGGACAACATTTGCGGGTGGAATGAGGCAGGCACCATCCTCGCCTGTACTTGAGACGCTGCGTGGCAGGATTTTCGGAGGCAGCTTGACCGACGCAATCCCTGTTGCACGTCCTCCGAAGTTTCCGACAATCGACGGTGTACGGACGAACGAACTTGGCTGACGGGTAAGAGGATGGTGAAGAGCGGCGTGCTGAGCAATGCGAATTACTGTATCATAACATGACAATCTGTCTGCGTTCTGCTTTATCGAACTGATTTCGCATTTTTCCGATCCAATGCCATCACTGAGTGCCGTGTTGCGTGACATCAAGAAGCAGCAGAGCAGCACCGCACATGGCAAGGCTTTGGTGACCTTCATTGTCCCGTCAAGTCTTGTTGCCATGCGCCATTTGCTTCTCGTTCGGCAGACTCTGCGACGAGCTGCGACGCTCCCAATCGCCCATGCTTGACACCCGTCACTCGCCTCTTTTCAGCGACATCCTCGCTTGAACAGTCGGTCACCTTGTTGAATGCTCGATAGTCCACGATAAAGACGCCCCTCCCTCTTGATGAGCGTCATTTTCGTTCCTTCGAGCTCCTCGAGAAGCTCTTGCACGCTTTTATCGAACTGCACAACCTTTCCGACTTCATCATTCAGAGCATTTTTCTCCTCCTTTAGCGCTGCGATCTGCTTCTCCTGCTTTGCACTCCCTCTCCTGAGTTCTGCATTCTCCTTTTCCAATTCTGACATTCTCTCCTTGCGCATTGCATCGAGCTCAGCATGTATCTGCTCGACTCGAGCCCTTGCGTGTTTGTTTTCCTCGACGAGACGCCCCTCGTCGTATGCTGGAAAGGTCTTTCTCTTCTTTGCACTGAACAACCCTCCACTTGACGCCGAGAACGGCTGATTGTTGCAAAAAAGGCCTTCACCAATCCTGGAGGTGCCATAACGTCTGTTTTGCTTGTAGTCCTCAAGCCTCAGCTCCTCGGGACTCTTTGATTGATATTGTTCCTGGCATGAGATAGACTGGTATCGAGATCTCTGCCCACTGGCGTCAGGAGTCTCATCGACGAAGGCGTGGAACTGGGTACCGCCAATGTCATCGCTAGAAGGAGTGCGTGGTGAAGTGGTGTCGCCGGTGAGACCGCAGCTGACTTTGGTATTGAACGTCGCCATCCTGCTGTTGGCTTGTAATATTCTATGGACGGCAGCTGCGCTAATATGTCCAGTGATGCTTCGCGGGAACGAGGCCCCGCACGGTGGATATGTCTGATGGCGTTTGTGTTGCGAGTACCGGAAGACGTATGCGTCACATGCTAGAGGTAATGCCGTGCATGCAAACGGATTCTGGGCGGCACGACGCGGACCGCTCTCTGAAGCGCTGCTCTCCCAGCTGCATAGCCATATCAGCTCGCTCCTTCCCATTCCGGTAATTCACGTACCGTCCTTTCACTTCCCTCCATCACGCCCTCCGCTTCGCCCTCCGAATATGTTCTGCAATCCCCAGTATTCCCGCAACCGCGATCAACTCCACCTCCAAACCCAACTCCATCATGAATTCTACCCTCGCAATGTCCGTCGAATTGAACCACGACCGGTCCGTGATATATACCGCCAAGACCCGCTCGGGACAGCTCTTGTCGATGAGCTTGTAGTCGCCGTTCCGCCAGTCTGAGGCACCCAGTTCTGTTCTGTGTGTTCTGGGATCACCCTCAGCATTGTCTTCAACAGGAAATAATCCCCATACTTCAAGGCTTGGCAGACTCACCTCTTCCACGCATAATTCTTGCCCTGCCAGGAGAATCCATACTGTCTGCCACCAAAACTCTGGCTCTCGACATCATGCCATTTTCCCACCGCATCCGGATTCCCCAACTTGACTCTGCACCCGGAACTCGACATCCTCAGCCGCGTCGCGACGACGATCGGGCCATTCACTGACTTTGTGTGAATGTTGATCTGAGGAGGACCAAGGAAGCCGGAGCTGGTGTTGACCCAGAGGAAGGGCTTGCCGTTCTGGCTGAGCACCAGATGCCTTGTTGTAAAGGTGCCGGTGTTGGTCAAGGCGAAGCTCTTGAGAGGAGAGTATTTTGGTGGTGGTGCCGTTGGCATAGGTTCTGTAACTTCTGTCGTGGGAGGAGAGTATCCGGGTAGTGCTTCTTTATTGTGATCCATTTTGAAGGGTATGTCTTCGGGATGTGGTCTCGCGGTGCGGAGATGCAAAGGTCAGCGATATTCGTGACAGGACCTGTATAATTGAAGCTCGGAAGGTAAGTCTACTCGGCTATACCTCGCACGTGAGCTCGACAAGGCGCAGTTGCTTGGACATGAGGTCGAAAGGATTCGCTTCAATCTTGGTATGGTGTCATAGGACTACATAGCTGCAGAATTCCTTCTGGGCCGGGTCACATGAGGTGCATAGAATGGCTGTTCGACTGCTTCTCCGGTCGGACAAAGATGGTCGCGCCTCGTCATCTTTACCAATGGATGATCGCCATCTCTGATGCGAAGTGATGTGGTATTTTGCGTGCCTCAGGCCTGAAGCTGAGTCATCCATCCGAGACTGAACTTGAACATCTTTTACGAAGAACTCTCTCGAAAGCAAAATTGTATACAACAACTCACGCCCGCCCCGCTACCTGCACCAAGACAGCCGCTGGACCTTTGGCACCGCACGCATGTCGCCTCATGAGACACAATGCCAACAAAACCATCGTCCGATCGACCTGCGACATGCCTGAGAGCAGTCCAAGACCCAGCGGCCAGACTCGCACCAACCCAGGAATATACCCAATCCAGCTCGCTCACCTCCGCACCGACGGCGTGTTGAACAACCTCATCCCGGACCATCCGTCGCATCGTCCGCGCGAAACTCACCTGATCCATGGCATCAGTGTTACAAACCCCCGGACCCGAGCGGTAGACCAATCAACACCCACGAGTAACTCCGACTCGACTGGGGAGTGTCGATCATCCTGGAGTTATCTCTCCACACCGCCGGGGTTCAGCTTATCGGATTGCGGGTTGCGGAGCTAAGCTGTCGTGTCGCGGATGGTGTGCGTGGCCTGCTCCTTTTTTGGTGGCATGATAACGAGATCGGTAGAGGTATAAGTATTTGGGTGGATCCCACTTTGTCAGATGGATCATTCTGGTATACCATCTCCACACTGTTGACTCCTTGAGACTAGTTGATCTATATACAGCTTCAATACACTCAGTCAACCAAGCTGTTCAACCTTTCGGCGAGAAAACCATCCAACAAGGAGTCAATCACCCTTCTACGATCCGCCAATATGCAACTCCCAATCCACCTCCCAAACCACCGCAAGAACTCCTCAACCAGCAGCATGCGCTCGTCGTCGTCGTCGTCCTCCTCCTCCTCAGTCGAAGAAACCCTCATGGCCACGATGCTCCCGATGGCTCCGCGGGAGTCCCACTACGTCGTATCGGAGAAGAGCCGCCAACAAAGACTACTCGCCAAATGCAAGCGGGTAGTCGTTCAGCCGAGACCGGCGGAGAGGGAGTGAATGAACGATCTGTCACAAATGAGGAGAATTTTGGTGATGGAACGGGAGACCGAAGGTGTGAAGCCAAGAATGATTCTCGAGACGAGCCGATCGATGGGATTGATGAGCTATCACACTTAATGCGCTCGCAACAGAGAGTGATGGCATTGAACACGACTATTGGTCGTGGAGAACAAAAGCATTGCAACTGTTGGGAGTCATGAATTTGGGAGTCAAATCGGGATTTTTGGGTCCGGCTGGTGCTTAAATTGGAAGCCGGTGGAAGTCAAGGTCGGAAGACAACTTCTCATCGCTCGTTTGCCGTAGGCATGGAGTGCAGCCCGCAGCACCGAATCGCGGTGGAATATATTGGCTAGGGTTTGGAGGATGGAGCGGGTTTGCAGGATGTGGGAATGGAGGATGAAGGGTCATGAGGGACAGAAGGTTTTTCGATAGTAATGTTTAATGACGACGACGACATCGTCTTTTGTGTTGGACATTCTTCTGCTTCTCAAGGGTGACCGTGCAGACCGTGCAGCGTGATCAATTTGGCAAAAGCGTCGACTGTAGACATGCATTCATTCCCTCATATCTACGACCTCTCCATATCAAACACCAACCCAACCCCATCGTCACCCGCCGTAACAACCCTTCTCCCACCACCACCCTGCACAAACCCCAAAATCCCTCCTCCATCCCCACCACCCCGATGACCCTTCCACTCTCCAATAAATCCCTGTCCCGCCGCCGCCGTACCACCTCTGACATCCCACCTCCTCACGACACCATCATTCCCCGCACTCGTCAAGGTCCAGCCCTTTTCATTCACCGTCCCAAGCGGCGTCTTCACGAACTCGACTTTAATCACTGCTTCCTCTTCATGCGCTTCTTTGATGAGTCTCCTCACGGCGAAGTTATGCGCTGCGTCGAATAGTGCAATCGAGCCGTCGACACTTCCCGCGGCAAGTAATGTCAGCGGCGGCTGGGCGAAGTCTAACGTCTCAACGCCGTCGCCTTGCGCTTGGAGACTCGCGAGAATTTGTCCCGCCTGACCTGCAGAAGCAGGTGTAGCGGAGTTCCCGCCTTTTGGACCACCGGCTTGCTTTGCACCGCCCACTTTGCCTCGAGCGCCCGCGCCGCCTTTCGATGTCCCTCCTGCTGCTGTTGCGCTGGGACCGGATAGACGGGGTAGTCCGACAATCCGTACGTTGCCGCCCGCGCCGCCGACAGCCACGAGGCCTCCGCCGGGTGACACGGCTGCGCTGTAGAGTCCTCCTTCGACTTTGAAACGCTCGTCCGCGGCGGTGAGGGCGATGACAGCTTGTCCGCCTTGAGGATCTGTGATGCCGGCTGCTGCGGCTTCACCGAAGACGTCCCAGACGTAGAGAGAGCCCTCTTCGTCGACTGTTGCGAGAAGCTTCCCATCGGGCGTCCATGCACCTGCTGTGCAAGGCGATTGGTGTAGGAAGAAGGTTTGCACGATCGTCAAAGGCGAGGGGTCCGCGGCGTTGATGGAGTAGACCCAGACGCTGCCGTCGGTGGCGCCGAAGGCGATGGTGTTGGCGTAGGTGGAGCTTGGGCAGGGGAGCATCCAGTTGATTTCTTCGACTTCTTTAGATGTGCCGACAACGCGGCTGGGAGTTGTGGGTGTTGGGGTTGTGTAGACGCTCAATTTGCCCGCGAGAGTTGCCGTCGCGACGTAGTCACCTTTCGGCAGGGTGAAGCAAATCGCATTGACACTTTCGTCTTGTCCATCCAGTGTTGCTACGATCTCTTGCCCTTTTCTCTCCCTCGGTTGAGGATCCGTCTCGTAGCTCGCAGGTAGGAGAGGTCCATCCGGAGGTGTGCAGTTCCAAATATATGCGACATCATCGCCGGCACCGGTTGCGACCAGCTCTGGCCGAGTGGGATGCTGGGCGATGCAAAAAATGCTGTCTTTGTGGTGATCGAAGTGTGCTGAGCTGTCGTTTTGTAGTTGGATCTCTTCCGTCTGCATGTCGTCGTCCTCTTCGTCGTCGCCCGAGTCCATTGCCGCATCGTCGCCTTGTTCGACCACCTCTTCTGCCTCATCGGGGTCTAGCATGACATTGTCTTCTTCCTGCTCGTCCTCCTCTTCTTCGTGTGGGTTTTGCATGTCTTGGTCGGCCATGGTGGCTATTTGTATTGAGATGTAGTCTCGGGAGGCAGCGAGGAGGAAAGATGCTCGAGAGTGTCGGGAACAGCGAATGCAATTTGTACCTCAAGTCTTTCACATGCTTAGAAATTGTGTTTCCAAAGTTTCTAGCGCGACCATGACGAAATATTGACGCCTCAGGCATCACTATCTCGGACCACATCCAGGAAGCACTTCACACTCCTTCTCGTCCGGTATTCAACGTGACCTTGCCATTACTGGTATGTTCAGAGACCGAGATCTATATCAAATGATGATGCAACGTTGTCCGTATTCAAGGCCAAAGCGGACTGCATTGATGCTTGCCAGGACGATTTGCCCACGAATTCCGAGCTGAACTGGACACACTGCACGTACAAGAGGACTTCCGTTGCTTTAAGGAGTAGGCGATGGACGAGGAGCACCCGAAGGCGGTGTCGTGGTATCTTTCGAATGCATAAGAACAAGGATTGGATGAGGTGATTTGTCAAGAGGAAGCCCTTCCGTGGTTGCTTGTTCAATTGAGCCCGTCTTACCAAGAAGGTATCCTCTCTCTCCGTCCTTGCTGAAATCACGGGCACTCTCTCCCAACCGCCCAAAATTCAACTTCCATCCTCGCTCTCTCACTCTCTCACACCGAGCCAGAGTCCAGCCGTCTCGACACATCTCCACCCTTCCTCTCGACCAGTGCTATGTTCGTCAGCACAACGACCCTCGATTCTCGAAACAGAAGAACATCGACGTACCCTCGACCACGCCCTTCCGAATCGCTATTCCACCTTTTTAAGCACCGGACAATCGTATTCTGCCGGACAATCATTGTAATGCGTGTCCTTCTTGTCACAATACTCAAGATCGAGGTTCAGGCTCCGATAATGATCGTTGTTGCAGTCTCCCTTCCACACGCGGCACTTCTGTGGGAAACCGAAGTTTATGAGTCAGCCACAGTCCAGACGATGAGGATTCCATGCAAAGCAAGACCTGCTGGCATCCCGGGGAAAAAGTCTCGGATTACTGCAGGACTTGTATGTACTTTGACTTACTTTGCCCTTGTTGGGTCCCTTGGGAATGGTTCCGCCGCAGAGACGATCGCGGCAGTAGCCTGTGCATTTGTGTTGTCCGAAGTATGCGATTACAGCGATGCAAGCGGGTTTGCCGTCTTCGTCGAGACAGATGCATTCGGAGCCGCAGGCCGAGATGGAGGGGATGAGGAGGGAAAGGGCGGTGAGGAGGTGGATATTCATGTTAACTGCGATCTGTCGGGGCGTGGAGTTGGATAGTCGTCCTTGAGGAATAGTGTCGTCTGAGAATGGTATTCCTTGTCGAGAGCCCAGAGTGAGGCGGAAAATGTTTTATTTGCCAGACAATGCTTCTGTCGATATGGGTGGCAGTATCGAGGAGAGAGCAGAGTTGTCCGTCTTCAAAGGTGCGAACAGCAACTTCTTTGTACAGCTCGCAGACACATCGGAGTGGACGCCTCATCTGCAGGCACGAGGACATGCTCAGAGCTGAAACGGCCATCTTCTTGCTTCAATCGGGCCATAACTCCGGCTCGTCCTGAACGATGACGATTCCAATGCAGCTCGCCTGCCGTAAGTCCCCAGAGAGAGAGGAAGCGAAGCGCAAGAGTCCCAGAGATTGGCCGAGCATGCTGGTGGAGGCTCAAGATGTGGGAGGATGAAGCCTGAAGATAAAGCTCGAGTATCCACATCCGCGTAACGATGCGGGCTGTCTAAGGGACATTGATGAGCCAGCCGTCAGCCTGAGTGTAGCGCAAACACATCATCTCCTCTCGTTCAGCGCTGGCCAAGCCCGGAGATGGTCGCGGCTAACATACTTGCTCGCCTTGCATTCATCCCTCTTCATCGGATGGCTGGCCGATAGGTGACCTCAGCAGCCAAGAAACCGCATGCTCGTCATACCACCTTGCAAGCCTGTGTGTAGACTACCATAATGGCCTAACCATAATGGCAATTCCAGAGAGCCATGTTCTTGCTCGTGATAGATCCGGCTCAAGAAGCCCCGAGGATAAAGCCTGCAAATCTTGCGAGATTTTTTGATTCGACTAAGAACAACGGCCGGATTTGCGTTCCTTCTGGTTTTGGTCTTCGGTAAAAGCAGTCAAAGCCGATGCTGTCGTTCGTGTTGCTGCATAGAATTGTTCCGAGCGGTAGTGACCTGTGATTCAAGTGAGAACAATCCGAAGCTGCAGTGATCTGCTAGAGTCTTCGGTTTGCTGGAAGTGGCAGATAGACCTTGTTATTACCAGAAAGATACAATGCGTTGTTCAGTCCGCAGATCGTGGAGAAGGCCCGGACGAAGTGACGCTGAAAGGGTTCAACTCCGACGCGCAAGGAAGATGACCTCAAGCACACGACATCGACAAGCAACATCCCAGAATGGTGGACTTCCAGGACCCAGAGACGAGATTCCGATAGTCTTCGATCGTGAGTCGCGAACTTTGGCCTATTGGAGGCCAACGAGCCAGGTCTCGAAGAATTACTCAGTCCTCCCCTCTGGCTCTCTCGCTCATTGGCTTGCTTGTGAATGGTGAACAGTGGCGATGTATGGAAAACCACAAAAAGCGACACAGACGTCGGCCGAGGCATGTGGTCAGGAAGGCAATGTGAGTAGCCTCACCGGCAGCGTTGTGACGTCTAGAACCGGGTCAGGATGCTGCAGCATGGGAAGAGGAAGCATGAAAATGGCTGAGCGAAGATCTGTCAGTCATCAGGGCATAGTATACATTGGGTCTCATCTAGAAAAAGGTGCACACATTCCGCATTCCTCATCGGAGCATGGAAGCGTTCGGCTGGCAAGTTCGCGCTTGTTGGCATTGATTTTGGCATGATACAGTTTGCGCATCAGGATCGCCTTCATGTCGCTATCGGCGTTGAGAGAAGCGTGGGTCAGAGGGCAACCCATCCGGAACCCTTCGGACTGCTGAACGTCTGCTCCGTGGTCTATCAACAGCTCCACCAGCTGATGTTGCTGACGCTCGAGTGCTTCGGGCCAGGTAGATCTCAGAATCTCTTCGATTGGAAAGTCGGGCATCCATTGCGATCGTGCATCGAGCAAGAGCTCGACGATTTTGTGGCGGCTGTAGCAAACGAAGTCGTTAGATGACTCCATGGCCAGCAGCAGAGCGCGCTGCAAATACGAGGGTATGACCTGGACGCCAGCTTCGAGCAGAAGTTCGACGTTGGCAAAGGAGCTCTGTTGAATAGCATTGGCCATCTTGGATGCATTCTTCAGCCCTGCCACTTCCTTGCGTGCGTCTGATACAGCTCTGGTGAGCGCTCTGGGTGTCACTCGTCGGAGGCGAGACTCTTCTGCAGCTTTCGAGCATCTGGCATTGTAGTCGATATTGATTGGTGTCGATCTGAACGAAGCGATGGTCTCTGGTAGACTCAACGTACACCCACGGCTTCCAGTATTGGTCAGGGCAGACCATCGACGAGACTAGTCGGACTCTGTGATAAGGAGATGATCCATACTTTCCACCAAAGTACGAAGTTGCTTGCCCTCCCAATTCCGAGCGAAATAACCGAGCTTGAAACGATCATGCTCGGGGTAGCTCTCGGGCGGTTGGTGCGGATCCGGAGGGTGGTGACCTGTGCATACGCTTGTATGCTCGAAATTGAAGCCACAGTGAGCATTCGACCCCGACGCACATTTGAGGTGATAGGACAAATCTTCAAGATGTTGAAAGCCGACCTCGCATTTGTCGCACATGTACTCGGCAAACTTGCCTTGATGATCTTTGAGGTGGACAAGTAGAATAGCCGCGTCGTTTTCGACGTGCTTGCGGCAGAGATGGCAGCGTACTTGGCGTCGAGAAGGGGGCGGCTTCCGAGGGGGATGTTGTAGAAAGCTCAGCACAGCGTTATGGTTGAACACGCCAGAACCTTGACACAATGTCGGTGGTCCCGACATGGGGTCTCGCCGGTTGGGAGGGGTCGTAATCTCGGTGCCAGAGTCGTTCCTTGGAGATTGCTCACATGATGTGAAGCCGGTCTGGATGCCCTCGTCTGTGGGGGTCTGCGAGCCATGGCTTCTGGGCTCTGTGAGCAATGCCCTCGAGGATGTTCTGGTCCCCTCACCAGAATCACCGAGTTCCATCGATGGCTCCTCTTGACGCAGATCCGGTGCTTCGTTCATGTCCTGCAGCGAAGGCTCGTCATCGTGTCTCCGCTGTACTCCTCTGGCTGAGTTTGGGTTGTCGGGGCAGGTTCGTTCGTGTCGGTTCGCGTCAAACCGCCGAGTGAAGCTTTTGGAACAGTGGACACACAGGTGATCGCCAGGCCTGCTGCTTCCCGTAGCCTTTTGAATGTGGTTCTTCGATCTTTCGTGCTGTGTACGGCATCTCTTGTATATGGCTTTCTCGCAAGCTGTGCATGTGTATTGAGCATCGCTGCAGCTGGCAACGATCTGCATCGCACGGACTCCTTTGGGTGCTGTTGACCTGTACGAGAATCGGCACAGGGGGACTGGCCGATGTGATCCTCCGAATGCTCATGAATGTGGTTTCTGGGTAAGGAGGAGGCAAAAGTGCATCGACAGGAGATGAAGGCGCAGTATATATGTGCTCGCCAGGCCGCTTGGCAGCACGGCGTGCCATTGCTCCAAAACAGCATGTTGACATCGGAGATCAGGACCAGGAGATTGTGAGGACGATGAGCGTGATGAGGGTGACGAGGAGTAAGGATGGGCCAGAACTAGATGAGTGCGAAGATCAGCCTCAGCCGGCCTGTCGAATTCAACGCCCGCTCCCCCTTGCGCTTCCGATTGATCCCAAGTTCGACTCGATCGCAGCGGCAGCGGCAGCGCATGCATGGCCTCCACGTAGCGAACGCCACCTCTGCTACCCCCACCCTGATATTATAGCGGTCTCGAGGCAGCGCAAACTCATAGACGACGTTAATGCTTGGCTCACTTATCCTGGAACGATCCTCCGGGCCGCAGCATTCGTGTTCAACAATATCTTTAAATCGCACACCGGAATTCGGGAGTCTGGAGTCTCGAATCCTCCGTAGAATACACCGCCATGGTCGTCAATCGACAAGGGCTCGCGGCCCAGCCTGCCGGGTGGTGTGGCCGATTGGATTATATCATGGTAGTTCTAGAAGACGTCAAGTCCGATCGCACGTCGAAGCTTCATGCTCTGGAGATACCAATTCGCCGGGAGTGGTCCAGGGCTCCAGGCACCGTACTCTGGATTCTCCAAGGGTCGGTTCATGCATCGGCACAAGTATTGATATACTGTATGTCGAAATCGCGGAGAAGGTTCTTTCCTAGCCGCGTGATGGACAGCCTGCCTTGAAGAAGTCGCCCAACGGGGGCCGCTGTGATCCACTTTACGGCAAGTGCTTGTTCTGGTGGAGACACTTCGGTAAGCGGCAAGTCGACCTCATTACTGCCGACACGATGCAAGGATGGCGCTCTCGCTCGCGGCAAATCTTGAATCTGCTCCGATCTGCGGAGGGACGGCGGGCGAGGTTGCATGCGTCGCCGCGCCGGTGAGGACCAACCCCTGCATCTGTCCGGCAGCGCAGCAGCAGCGCATCCCTTCCCATGCTCCAGCATCACAGCTCTCTCTCCCATCTCTCGGCAGTGCGATCGGAAGAGCAAGCAAGCCGCGGTGCAGCTCGCATTGCAACTCTCCGTAACAGCGCAACTCTCCCTAGCTGAACAGCGCATTTTTCTCTTGTCTGCGACGTTTGGGACGTCAGTGGGCCATGTCTTTCTCTCGAGCAGAGTCAACGCCCACGAACGACCACCCCATTTCTCCCCACCACGACCAACCATCCTCCTCCGCGTCCCGACGACCACGATCGAAAAGTCCAGCCTTATTCCTCGCCGTGCTCACCAGCAACGGGAAATCCTCAGTCCACATCTCCAGTGAGCATCCACATCTCTCTCTCTCACCCTTGGAGTCTCCCCTAAACTTACCTTGTCGTCGGG
>AFIV01000595.1:0-32406 GCA_000223765.2 Zymoseptoria ardabiliae STIR04_1.1.2 | reverse complement strand
AGGCTTTCGCGGATAAGCGTTATCTAGCGTCCTCTCCCGAGTCTACCCTCCGAGATAGTCGCTAGAAGGCTCGATTAATACTATATCTTCTAATCGTTAAGATCTAGTAGGAACTAGGAGATCTCTACGAAAGTTATTATACTAGAAAGATAATAGGTACGATATTAAACGTAACCTCGTAGCGATTATCTAGGCTAAGAGAAGAGGCGGTCCGGTTATCCTCCTCCGATCGACTTAGCGCCCTTATTTTAGTTTCTATATCTACGAATCCGTATATATGTTTCGTCTCCTCGCTAGTAAAGTAGATCGAAGCTTCGAGCGTATACGAGGCTACTAGTTAAGGTAATTTGTAGGATCTTAAACCGCTATAACTACGAGTCTCGAGGGGCTCTCGACTCGAGATAGTAAAAAATATAAGAAATTATATTTACTTACTAGAGTCGGGCTTACGGGCATTACGTAGCCGTAGAGATAGTAAAGTAGTTAATGTTGTTTAATAAGTAATGTCTAGAGTACGCCTAAAGTAGATTAGGCCCTTTAGGGTTATAGGTATATAGTATAGATAGGAGTTACTTAGTAGTTACGGTCTAGTAGGAGATCTAAAGGACGCGGAGCCTTTAAGGAGATGTCTAGAGGACTCTTATATTAGACTAGTACAAAAATAAGCTTTTCGTAGCTTCGAAAGGTTCTACTCTAGAATATCTACTAAAGATTTCTAGGCGCAATTTAAAGACTATTCTAAAAGTCGGCTAGTCGAATAGTACTAGCCGTAGGCGATTTCGCGACGCCTATCCTAGGCTTTAAACGAGGGCGCGGTCGGCCGCGCTATATTTAATCTTAAATTTAGGATCGAGTTTAGGGATAGTATATCTAAAGACTTCCTAAAGAGGGCTAGCGTAAGGACCCGACGTCTAAGCGAGACGTAAGCTATATCGATAACGTTAACCGCCGAGTAGATACTACGGTAGAAGTAGTATAAAGAAATATACGAGCCGCCGGCGTATACTTATACCTTTACCGACTCGGTCTTAGAACATAGTAGTAGAGACTTTAACAATTCTTATATATAGAGTATAGCTTTACTATATACGATCCTATAATAAACGAAGAAGTATCTCTAAGTATAAACAATACCGTACTACGATACTCCTCGCGTACTAAGCCTACCTACTATATTCCCGTTCTCTAAGATCGCCTTTAAGCTAGGCTCGTCTCGGAAGCTCTACTCCGCTATAGGAGTAACGATGTTATAGCAATTAACCGTTTAGTAACAAGTTAGCGGTAGTAGTAAACGAGGAGCTTATTATTAAGCGAGTAGTAGCGACGATAGGGTCTCGATTAGCCGTAGGACTTATAGCGCCGCCGCTAACGTAGCTATGTTCTAACAATCTAGAGCTAGTAGATAGCCGCCGCCCTCTAGCTAGTAGCTCTATTACTAAACGCTCGAGTAATATAGTAGTTAACTCTAGTACTATAGACTTAGTAGTACTACTGTCCCGCAATTCGTAGTATAGTCTGCCTTAGTAGCCCTATTAGTAGGAGCTACCGGACCTATAGCTACATCGTCTATAACCGCGACTACGTATAAACTAACGGCCTTAGGTAGAAGTAAGAGATCTACGCTACCGATTTAAGGACTTTTAAGCCTAAGTTTTCCTTCTACTACCTCTACTACTATAACTATACTATATATATATATAGTAATTACCTAAGTTCGCTCGTATAATACTCTCCTACAACCTAAATAATGTATTTTATTACGCTTACTAAAGTAATCGTATTATTATTACCGTTAAGGGCAAAGTAAGGATTAAGTTTAAAACCTAACGTAACTAGCTCTAAATAGCATTAAGCGTTAGAATCTAGAAAGTTTAGGTCTTATATAAACTTTCCTATACCTCGATAATCTTATATATTAGCCTCTAGTTAGCCCGGCCAGATCTAACGACCGTATAATCCGCTATAATTATACCTATATTAAGGTTAACCTTAGGAATTTCTATAAAGCTATATTAACTTTTATAAACCGGTAGACTTCCCTATAAAAGCCCGGGCTTACTTCCCCGAGCTCTAAGCTATAGGGTAGCGGGTAGCGGGTAGTAGGGTAATATAACGGGGACGACGGTCTTAAGTATCTCCTACGAATGCTCGCCCCCTCTACGACGACATATAGAATACTAACCCTCTCTACGACGATATACTAAATGCTTCCTTCTCTACTACGATACGCTAAATGCTGCCCTCTCTACTATAATACGCTAAATACTACCCTCTCTACCCCGATAGGCGAAGCGCTACCCTCTCTACCTTACGACGCTTCTAGTCCTTAGCTTTATAACTAAATAGACGACCTCTACTAGGTATCCCGTTACTATTATCGGCTCTACTTTACTTATTCCTAGTTAGTCTTACTATCGCCGGTATAAACCTCGTAGCTTAAAAAACTCTAAGATATATTCTATAACGCTCGTAGGACGGCTTAAGGCTTAAGCCCTACGTATATCTATTAGACTAGAAGCCCGTCTACTCCCGTCGACTTCCCTCGTATATTACTTATCGCCTACCTATATCCGCTTATATCCCTCCCCTTATATCCCTCCGCTTATATCCCTCCGTACTAACTATCCGACGTTATACCCCGAACTACCTACGCGAGCTATCTAGACAATTAAACCTCGGGTCTACGAAAGGTATCGGCTAGGAACCGCGAGAGAGGCTAAAGAGAGTAAGGAATTAAGTACGTAAGTAAAAAAGATCCCGATACGTTATAGGCGGACGAGGCGGCGGAAGAGTATACGGAGGATAGTAAGATATAGTATACTATATCTAGTAGACCTATAGTTATAACGAGGATAGATAGTATTAGAAAGATAACTTACGCTACGCCGCGAAGTATAGCGGTACGTCGGGGTAGATAAAGTAATATACTCTCGCTAACTCTAGTCCGACGCTATACCTAGCGAGTTATAGCGAGGTCGGAAAAATATACTTAGCGTAAACCGTTATCGCCTAGCCTCCGCGAGATTAACCTCCGCGAGATTAACCTCTATAAGATTAACCTCTATAAGAACAACCTCTATAGGTTCTACCTTTAAGGCCGCCCGTCTATACTTACCTAGTAGCTTAGCTTTACCGTTACCCTCGAAAGCTACTCTTTAGGACGGGTAAGAATATTCGCTTCTAGCTCTATCTACTCCGGGGTGTACGTAGTTATAGCCGCTAGACTTTCGATTAGGCTAATCTAACGTCTAGGTAATACGGGTGCTCGATAATCTCCTATATACGAATAGTAATATACTTCTCCTATTCCTTACTATCTACTTCTATCTACTAATATTAACCGCCTATAGAACGCTAGCGCTACGTACGTATACCTAACGGCGCTCCCCTAAAGGTACTATATAAGCCCCGGCTCTAAATTTAGCTACGGCACCTCTATCTACTTATCTTATTCGATACTATATCTATTAAATCTCCTTTAGGGACTAGTTTCTCCTCTCCGTCCGTCTACGCTTCCTAACGTACTTATACATTAAGAAGAAAGCGTTGTCTCTTCTACTAAAATCCGTATAATAAACCTTTAGTTCCGACTTACTCGTCGTTATTATCCTTATTATCTACCTATCGATTCCTTAGGCTCGGCGGCTATATAAGATATCTCTACGATCGCTAGACCTTACTATATATATAGACCGTAAAGTACTAGATCGCGAACTAATAAGTCGTAGGTTATAGTAACATTCTCTTATAACGGTTCTTCTTAAGTAACGGAGCGGTTCTAACGTCCTCCTATACTTCTCTATCTACTCCTAGCTTTACTCGATACTTATACTATTTTCGTTAGCTTACCCTACGGCATATATATACTATCTTAATCTTCTTTAACGGTCTAAACACCCCTCTCTACGACTACGATACTCTAGTTTATAGTTAATAGTCTATAGCTATTAGCGGTAGAGTAGGTCGTTATAGTCGTTAGGGCGATCTCCCGTCGGAAAAACAATTAACGATATATACTGTTCTAGCGTTAGAGATAATATAATAAAGTGTAGTAGGATCGGGTAGAGAGGGGGTAGATAATAGATTATACTTAAGTTCCTTATACTATATACTAGTAACCCGACCGGTTATAGTTTAGTTTATAGTTATTAGTCTATAGCTAATAAGTATAGAGTAGACATTAACCGGCGTCCTATAGAGGTTACTAGAGCCTACTACGACTAAACGCCTCTCTCTCTACTATTATTAGTTATTGTCTAGTTTATAGTCGTTAGTCTATAGCTAATAGCTATAAACTAGACGATAACTAATTATAGTAGAGAAAGATATGTTTAGTTATAGTAGGACCCTATATAACCTCTATACGACGAAGTCTACCCTTCTATACTTGCCGGTTAATGTCTACTCTATACCTATTAGTCCGAAGTTAATAAGTATAGAGTAGGTATTTCCTAGCATCGTATAAGAAGTACTAAGCCTAGGTATAGTCTATACCGGCGAGAAATACTAAATATAGTAACTCTAGCTCTAGATACGGGTTAATAGGACGGCCTAGGGCGGAAGTAGCTAAAGCCTACCGATGCGGCTAGTAGAACTATTCGTTAGTCGATAACGTAGATTAATGTCTTAGGTTAATGTCGTAGATAAACCTACTTTCCGAATTAGCGAGTAGGAGGGCGTAACGTACCGTAACAACATAGATAGTAGAGGACACCGCCTATCGTATAGCCGGACGTATTCTTTAACGTAGACTAGCACCCGGACTACTATCTTAATTATAAATACTCTTAAATACTCCGTATACTTAAGTAGAACCCTACTAAAAGATTATACTCGAGGACTAAACTATAGTAAAGCTTCCGCTTCCTCTTAAACTATTCTCCGCTACGCTATACCCTCCCCGCCTTATCTAAGTTATCTATCGAGTAGTATGCGCTCGTTCTATACTAGGTTCCCCTTTAGCTATCTTTTTATACCTTCGAACCCGAAATCTATCCTACCTCCCGCCTAATACTTATCGCCTACTTTCCGAGTCTTTAATTCGATTATAGCTTATATACCGCTATTCGTAAGAACGCGTATTTAGAGCGTAGGAGATACGTCGGAAGAGTCGAAGTCTTATAATCGGATCTATAATCGGGATATACGGAGGCTAGTATATAGCCGGGAGTTTCGTTCGGGTATAGATTAGTACCTTTAAGGGCTATAGGAGATAGCGGAACTTCGAACGATAGTTAGATAGTTATAGGTACTAACTAAGAGTTTATCTCGTAATAGGGAATAGCGGGTAGGTATAGGGTAGGAGTCGTTCTAGTCTATACGCTTTCGCTAAAGCGGTCCTATGTTCCTCTATCTTCCGTACTTATTCGATACTCCTCGTACGTATCCGTCGATTCTAGTAGCTCTTTACCGCCTTACGCCCTCTACGATTATAGGGGTTAAGCGTATAACGGGATTAATACGGTAGGCTACTCGAGACGGATATAGTAAGGATCTATTATACCTCGGCGAGTAATATACTTTATACGGGCGGCGCGGTATAGATCGTCCTCTAAGTAGGGTTCTCTACTAATAACCTCTATATACTCGGAAAGGGTCGTAAACGAACTACTCTAACGCGGCTTACTAGGTCTTCCTATATTATATAGTATATTAGTCGGGAGAGGAGGTCTCTTTACTATTAACTACTCTAACGCTACCCGGCTAGGTCTTCCTATCTTATATAGTACTCTCCTAGAGAGAGGAGATCTTAGTAGGAGGTAGAGTCGCTTAGGATAAAGATACGTAGGTATTCGAATCCTAACGCTCTAGGCCGGTTACTAGCTATTAGCCTAGAGATTAACGAAAGAGACGCGGCCTTAGGTACTACCTCCGCGGAGTTATATAGCTAATATAGGAGTTAGACGGTCTAGCCGTACCTACTAATTAAATATACGGCGTAGACTTCTATCTATAACGGTACCCCTTAAAGTAGGCTCGCGTTGCTCTATATTAACCCGTATAAGCGTCGATAGAGTTATACGACCGGGTAGTTAACTAATTATACTATCGGACGTAAACGCTTTTCTAGTTTAAAGGCGACTTAAATAGATAACTCGGGATAGTTATAGTAGAAGTTAGTTACTATATGTTTAATAACTAGATATAGCTAGCCGTTATAAAACCGCCGCGCGAAGGTATATATCCTTTCTAATGTACTAAGTACTACTAATCGATAGTTACTAACTTAGTCGAGGGTTTCTTACCTTACTCTTACGGCCCTAAATTTATATATTAAGGACTTGCTCGACCTCGTATTCCTCCTCTTTACCGTTACTAATATCCGCCGCTAGGTCGATCTTTAAAGAGTCGTCTCGTTCCGTTCCTACTAGTATAGCCGGGCGGGCCTATAGCGATAGCCGCCCTTTAATTGTCCGATAATCGTCTCGTTTCGTCGTTAACGGAGCGATTAAGCGATAAGCTCGCTTAGAAAAGAATAGGTATAGAGTCTATTAAGGCGAGACAATTAGCGTTATATAGAGTATACTCGGATAGTATTAACCGTACGACGGATAAGGTCTTAAGAAGTACTATAGTAGCTAGCGGAAGCGACAAATACTCCTATTAGTTGTTTAGCTTAGTAAGGTTACTAAGGTAGGAAGCGACGGGAGCTCTTACCGGTCGCTTATCGCGCGGGTAAGAAGGGCTTACTTCGCTTCGGAGCCGATAGTAATAGTTCTACTAGAAAATATAGTAGAGTTAAGATACGAATATACGAATATATATACTAACCGAGGGTCTTCTCGGGACCTTAGGTACCTTAGGTATTAGAAATAGGAATTTTAACCTCTTAGCGCTATTCTCTTACTTCTTTAACGACTAACATTACCGCTATATATACGAGGTACGAGATTATATTATAGGTACCGATACGACGGATATATTACGGATACCGACATAATAGACATATTACGGGCACCGATATAATAGATAGCTACGCGTACGAAATTACGAAATTACGAGTAACTTAACCGGGACAAAATAAAGCTAAGCTACGGAACCGTTTATCCGACTACGAATATACTAACCTATAGTATACTACCTCTAGCCCTTCCGACTCGATTCGCTACTAACGTACGCCCTCGACGAAACCTACCTAAATGTACCTTATTCCTTTCTAAGAAACCCGCGACTACCTTTAAGATTAAAGACAATATATTACCTAAGCTAGAGTAGCGTTAGGTACGACGTAGAAGGAAGTAAGTAAGTACTAGGTCGGTTAAGTTAGACTCTAGATCTAGAAAGGATAGTAATAGCTAAAAGACGTAAGAAATTAAAGATATAGATAAGTATAGGCCGGCTAATAGTAGATTAGCTAGAGCCGACGAATATTAGGAGCTAAACCGGAGGTTCGACTCCGGCGTAATAGTAGGACATATAGATTAAGACTCGGAGTCCTACGGTTAAGCTCGTCCTCTATATTCTTCGTCTAAGACGGCTCTATATCGTAACCTATAACTTGCGGCTTAGATATTAAATACCCGGGCTTATAGAGCTCCGTTATAAGAGGTTTAATAAATACCCTCCTCCTCCCGATCCGGATATTATAGCTCGTAGCTTACGGCGCCCTATGTACGCTTACCGTCTAACTAGTATAGAACTTCGGAATAGAGCGGACATCCGGGTCGCGATACTCCTAGTATAGCGATATACGGACGCTAATAACGTCCGCGCAACGAATAGTTATAGTAGCTACCGACGAACGGACGTAATAAGTTCCGGTAAAGCGCCTTAAGTACGACGACTCTAGTAATATTAACCTCTTAGGAACATTACCTAGCCCTAGATTAGCGCTACGAACATTAAGTAGCTTTTATATTCCTTTCTTCTCCGTAGACCGAATATATTATTACGACTATCGTATAGCTAGGGTTAAGACAATGTTAGGAGATACTATCGTTAGAATAGAGTATATAGTTAGCGTCCTCCGGGCGGAGTATATTACCGTTACCTTACTACCTTTTATCGCTTAAACTCTAGTTAGGTACGCGATCGGGGTACGATCTATTCTAGGTTGTTACGCTACTATTCGTCGCCGTATCGTTTCCTAACTAGAGCTTAAACCGGAGAGCGGAGACCGAGACGAAATAGTAACCCTCCTTAACCTCCTAGATATCCTCTACCGTAGTACTCCCTTCCGTTACTCCTTTTTCGTAAGTAGATCTTAACCGATACCCTCCCTTATAGCGCCCTACGACCCTACCTAGCTTTATACTCTTATCTATCTATAGTAAGCTACTAGCTAGTAATTATTACGCCGATAACCTCCGACTCTTCGTACCCGTATTCGATACTTATTACGATAATAAGTAGGAAGCGAAGGACGGAGTATTGTCCGTCGAAGATAAGGAGGATCTAGCGTTAAATAATCTCTACGATAATCTCTACGTTAATTAGCGACATTATAAGCTATACCTACTAGGAGCGAGGAAAGGCGCGGGAGAGGTAGGGTCGCCTAGACTTAGTATTCTAGATTATTAACCTAATGCCGAGAACATCCCCGCGCTAAAAGGAAGAGTCCCGACCGCTTTTATACTCGCTCTTACCGCTAATAAGCGCCTACGTACTAAGGGAGGATACGTCTAGGCTTAACTTACTCTACGCGCTATCGTTAACCCTAAGGAAGCTAGCGTAATCTAGCGAGGCCGGCTAAAAGGAAACGACTAGTATTTACGCCGGTAGAGGCTAAACCTTTACCTAGCGTATATAGCTAGTACTACCGCTACGATACTTATTATCCTCTAGTACCGCTAGCGTTATATATCTAGCGATACCTCTAAAGACGGAGGTCGGTAGAAGTTAAACGTAGAGACGGGCCTACTTATATTATAAGGCTAGACGAAGAGGGCGGTATAGGTAAGGTAAGAGAGGTAGAGTTAGTCGGGTAACGATAAGAGAGACCCCCTATTTAAGGTAGTTTCGTAGGTAGTCTCTAAGTCTACATCTACTATAATAGAGGAGTTAGATAAGCGCTTATATAAGACTAGAGATTCGAGTATACTACGAACTCTCTAAGTCTAGTAGTAGAGTTTCTATTTACTCTTTATAATGTTAGTATTCGGTCGAAGTAGTACTTAGAGTAGTAATTAGACGTATAAGAGTTAGTATAATTAATTTAGGGTTTCTTTAATACCCTTTAAATAGGAAACTCCCCTCTTACGTAACTTAATATTATAGTTACTATCTAAGATTATTACTTCTACTATTAGCCTAATATATACTACTATTCGGTTCTATAAATAGCTTCGCTACCGCGTAGCCTAAAGACTACGGATATCCGCGCTAAAGCGATTACGACCGTCGGGAAGAAGGATCGCGTCCTTACCGGGCTCGCGATTCTTTCGATTTCTTATTGCCGTCTAGGACTATATTAAAAGTTATATACTTCTCGGGACTACTCTACTAGTTACGGACGTTATCGGTTTCCTCCTCCTCTTCTTCTATTAAGCTAACCTACGATAAGACTTCTTTACTATCGCTCTCGCCTAGCGGTATAACCGTAGCGTCCGTTAGCTTAACGTATTTATCGTCGCCGCTTCTTCCCGAATCTACGCGAGAGATTTCTATCCTATCTATACGTAAGCGTATATAGCAATCTTTACGATATATATATATTCTATCTACCCGGAGGGGTTAGAAAGTAGGTACGAGTCGGAGATACGCCTACGGACAAGTATTTCGAGTAGGTATATAAAGGTATAGCGATCGCGCGCGAAGACGAAGTCGTAGCTATCGACTTTCGGTACTAGAAGGTAGTCTCGCTAGTACTATACTATGCTCTCGAGATTCGTACTAGGCTATAGTACCTAGTAGCGCGGTACTAGCTAAAAACTCCGTATAGATCTTCTACTCTCTTATTTTTATAGTCCGGCGTACTATTAATATATTAATCGTCGATTACGAGGAGATATAAATAAGATAAACCTAAGGTATCGGCGGTCATATCGACCGTCTTCTCCGAAGTCTCGATACCCTCGTAGTTACCTATTACGTCTTCCTCGGTAGGTTATAAGGAGGTATAAGTTTCCTTAATATTATTATTTATAGTAACTATAAACTAATACGTTTAAACTTATAGCGTTACGTAAAGTCTAACTAAAAGCGGTATACGACTTTACTAGACTCGCGGCTCTTACCGCTTACTATATATACCTAGTATAAGTAGCGCCTCGGTAGAATAGTATATATAATTAGTTCGACGGACAAATATATACGATACGTAATTCTAATTACTCCCCTATTAAGAAGCGAGTACTATCTCTTCGAACTATTGTCTCGTTAACGCCGGAGAGAATCGATCGGACTAAAATACGGCTAGCTAATCGGAGAGCAACTATATTAGTTCTACCTTAAACCCGGCCTTTACTAGCGGAAGTCGTCCTAACCTAAACCGCTATTACCTTTTCTCTCGCCTCCTTACTCTTGTTATCTATAGTAACTCTTACTATAGGTAGCGTATCTAATCTCTTTATTATACCGAGATATATAATTAGAAGTACCTCTTCTACCCGACTTAATAAACCTAATTGCTTTAACTTCTCTAAAGCTTCCTTTAACGTACGCTAATCCTATACTACTAGTAGGTTCCTCTTACTAGTAGGTAAGAACTACTCCGTTACCGCCTCTCTTACTTCGCTACTTATACTCTCTAGCTCGGCCGGTAATATTATCGGCTCTACTACTACGTTTACTCTATAAGACTCGAATTGCTTACGACCGATTAGACGCTAATTATCGAAGTCTTTAATCGCGCCTACCTTATCCGCGATGTCTAGGAAGACGTCGCGGGGGACGTTACGTAGGAGGCCGAGGAGAGAGGCGCTACGAGGTAGGAAGGAGCGATACGCCGGGCCGGAATTAAGGGCGCGTAGGTAGAGGGCGTCGAGTTCTACTATAGGCTATAGGGCGGCGGTACGGGCGGACTCTAAACGACGGATAGCTAGGACACTATCGCTAGTTACTATACCGTATTAGTTAAGTCCTATATTATCCTTATATACCGTCGACTTACGAGAATCTTTAAATTTATCGTCCGATTCGCCTTCGTCCGAAGCGGGAGGATAAGAGAGAGTAGCGGAGGAGGAACTAGTAGAAATAGGAATATTATCTTCGGTAGGAGAAAGAACGGTAGCTAAGAAACCGGAGGAGGTCGGTAAGGTCGTAGCGGTAGGAGTAGCTAGGACTTTATTACCTAGAAGAGGTCCGTCTCGCGCGGCGGGAATGTCTCGTAAGGAACTATAGGCCTAACGAAGGCATTCGGTATATTAGTTATTATAGGCGATACGTACTCTTTATCTTCTAGACGGTCGATACGAGAAGTATAGTAGGAGTAGACAGATGTTATAAGACTATAGTAGTAGGCGACGATAGAGTATAGTAGACGATAGAACTTAATAAGTATACGTAGACTTACTAATACTAAGCCTACGCTAGCTAGGACCTAACTATACTTTATATAAACGGGAGCTTTTGCGACCCGCTCTACTTCCCGCCTACGTATACGCTATAGTTGTCGTTAGTAAGGTTAACCGCGAGGACGCAAGATCGGGCGGTAGTAGTAGAGTTATATAAACATACTACATCCGCGCTTCGTCGTCGAAAGACTTAATCGTTAAGCGGCGGATTTATATACTATTACTTAAGCCGGGAGTTAACTATAAAGAATATACGAGACCGTAGTCGTTCTCTCTATCGATTTAAACAACGAGGCCTCGAGCCCTCTATATATAGTAAAGGATTCTAAAGATCGTAAACTTATAGCTCGCTAGTATTTTTGTCTTATATATTAGTAGGAAGCCGAGCCGACGTTTAACTTACGCTCGAGACAATTACCGTATCTTCGTTAAATATCGATATATATACGTACTATATTTATTACTAATCTATAATAGATATACCGTATATAGGGTACCTATCTCTCGACTCGTAGATTAACGTAGTCGTTCGCCTTCCTATACGGAAGCTATACCTACTAGATCGACGATATTACTAGTAGATAAGAGACGTAAGCTCGTATATATCGCCGTAACGCTTGCCCTTAATACGATAGCATCTATCGCAATATGTCGCGGATAGGGAGCTTTAGAAGTACTCTTATCGAGGATTCGGGGGTCTAGCTATTTATTAAGGTCTTAAGTAGTCGTAGATAGAGATCTCCTAATTAAGGGGACGGAGGGTATTATTAAGCTTAAGAATAATAAGGATCCGAAGATGTTATAAGACGTAAGAAGGAGACGCTTTTAACGAAGATCTTCGCTATTAGGATTCCGGACAACGAAGCTTTAATCTCTAAGCCTCTTAACATTGCTCGAGTTTAGTAGTAGTACCCTACCGTATTTAAATAAGACCTATAAGATTACTAGAGTAGAGGATACTAGAGCTATAAAAGGATAGGTCGTAAGCATTAAGGAGGAAGTCGGCTAGATCGGCTTTAGTAGGCATAGTTAATACTCTAGTCCTCCGTAGTAAAGCTACTCTAACGATAGCTTCGATATATAGTAAGAGTCTCCTTCGTTTAGTAAATAAGGCGCCGCTAAAGGTAAGGTCCGTACTCGGGTAAGACTTTTATCTAATAGTATAATTAGATTCTATCTATACTATATTAGAGACTATAGAGTATACTACGAGGGTAGGAATCTAGCGGGTCCGGGTATAAGAATAATAGCTTATATAGCGTACATACTACTAGGGTTAATACTATACTAGTCGTAGATACATCGCGATAGCATTTATTTACTTTCCGGTACGGACATTGCCGCGCTAGCTAGATTAGACCATTTCTTATTACGAGGAGCTTTAAGCCCTTAATCTTAGATAGCCCGTAATTCTTTATAGCTTATTATTAAGCAATTAGCCGCGGTAAGATACTATCCTATTAATAAGTCTATATACTATAGGCTACTATAACCGGTAGCGGAACCGAGGCTAACCGTTATAATGTCTAGCGCTTAGGTATTATACTCGTATAGACATCCTTATTTAACAAAATACTTATACTCCCTACGTTCCGAGTAGTATATTCGGCCTCCTTTAAGTCGGCGAGCTAGTAGCTTTATTAGGAAAAGCCGTAGCTACTCGAATAGCTTATTAGCTCTACGCTATATACTATACGAGTCTAGATAGTATAATATAGATTCCGAAGATATAATTAAGATGTCCTTATTAACCTATAGCGTTGCACCTATATCGGATTTACGTATAAATATCGAAGAAAGTTAAAGTTAGACGTAGCCTATCGGGCGGTTAGGAACCCTCTATATATGTTTTGTAGGAAGGGTATCTATAGTAATAGTTATTAAAGGAGCGAGCTAAGCGACGGTCGGCTAGGAAAGGGGGTACGATAAGATGTCGCTATTACGAGTCTAGTAATAATCTTCCGACGAGGGCTTCGGTTTTCTTAATATAAGCCTCTTTATTATATAGTTGTTCCGTTTCGCGCGCCGTAGTAGTAGAGACTAACCGAGACTACGGAGACCGAGGATCTCCTACGTTTTATATACCCGGTAGGCTCTACGAGCCTATCTTATAGTAGTAGACTAGGCGAATATAGTTTAGGGTAGAGTATAAGGAGGGCCTTAATATAGATAGCCGAATTTCTATCTTCGTTATATAAGAGTATAACTTAGTCGTATAAATATATCGACCTAAGTAAGACCCGATATCCTAAGCGGTAATTAAACAACGGAAGAGTTTTAGAATATATACGTATAGATATAAATGTACCTATTCGCGGCTAGAGTATACGAGTCTACCGACAATACGATTACGAGCTATCTATAGAGGCTTATTAGTTACTAGCTAAAGTAGATACGGTTGCTTTAAAACGCCTCGATAAATCCTCTACCGCTATATAAGTACTATCCTATATTGTCTCTTCTCTTCTAAATATAGCTCCTCGCCCCTCGTACGTATAACTCTCCTCCTCTTTCGTCTACTCTTATCTACTCCTAGTAATCGCGCTATTTTAGGGTAGCTATAATATATAGTAACAAACCTACGGTTTATAGTAGTAATAGGTCCGCGATTCGTAGCTACGGCGGACAGTAGTTAATCGTAAGGCGTAGCTAAATTCGTAATATAGTCGACGCGCCGATATATACTTTCGACTATAAGAGTAAGAGTAGACTTACGTTAAATATAGTTTAACTATCTAAATTCGAGGAGCGAGTATAAGATAAGGCGAAACGTTTAAGACGCTTATATAGGAACGATAGGCATCGGATAGTATGTCTCTAGTAGTAGTAGAACGTAGATGTTTAGGTTATATATAGTAAGTATAGTAGACGAGAATATAACCTAAGTATAAAAGTAGTTAGAGAGGGGTAGCGCTAAAGAAGGGGTCTACTAGAATACGGCTATCTCTTTCTCGAGGGACTACGACAGCATTATACTATTCCGATTAATAACGGTATAAGACTCGACCCTCCGTAAATACTAGTAGCGATTCCGAATAGATATAAAGTAAGTCTAGCCTAATACGCGTTACCTAACTAGGATGCGCGTACATCTCTCGGTCCTATTAAGTCCGATCGAGACGACTCTAACCCTCTCGTATATATATAATATACTAGCGCGGACTTTACCCGGCTAGATATTATAATAACCCCCCCTTCTAGTATATCGACCCGGTCTTCTCTTCTTATAGCTATATACTACTCTAAAGTATCGGACGAAGGAACCTAGCTGTTCGGAAAATCTCGCGGTAGGTCGTAGTCTCGTATTACGCTTAGTCCGTAAGAACGACTACCCTCGCGTTATCGCTATACTACTCCTCCTCTACGGTAATTACCTCCCTATTAGTATTAGCCCTAGACATTCTCTACGCGAGATAATTAACTCTTACCCGGACGAAATAGAACGGAAGATACGAGTCGATGCTAGGTAGGATAGAAACTTCTTCGTAATTAGATAGCCGTAGTCGTTGCTCGGAACAAAAGAGACCGAGATTCCGATAAAGATTATAAATAGGGGTATACCGCTAGGTAGAAGGATATAACGGTAAAGTAGTACTTCGATAGGCGAAGTATCTTACTCGCGTACGGTTAGTATACTCTAAGAGTAGATCGCGGTCGAAAAGCGGTTAGGATTACTATAGTCGGTTCGCGATATCTATCTAATCGTATATCTCGGTACGGCGGACGAGTACGTAGTATATAGTATAGGTAGAGTAGAGGCTAAACTACGGAGGTTAAGGATACGATGTTATGTTCTTTAGGACTCGGATTAAAGTAGAAGAGAAACGTTAACGCTAGCTCTAAGGCGGAGTTAACTTTAGGTTCCTTATTCTAGCGTCTACTTTTCGAGTCTATAGAGCCGCGACAGCGTCGTTTAGTAGCTATTCTACTTCGTAAAGGTACAATTCGAGAGCCTAGATAACCGAGTTCTAGCAACATCTATAATAATAGACGAGTTACTAGCATTCCTACTACTCTCTAAGCTAGTATAATTGCTTAGGATCTTCTAGTTTAATCGTTAGCCGCGAATCGTCTTACTACCGCTACTTAGCGTAAAGTGCTATACGGCTTTACCGGCTCCGTAAAGATCTTTAGCTACCTCTTATAATTTCGCTACGGCCGAGACCGCTATAGCTAACGCCGCTTCCCTCTAATTATTTACGGGCTAGCGATCTCCTAGATAGTTGCTAGCGTTATTAGGGTACCTATAAGACTAAATATATAGTCTTATATAAGTAAACGGAAGCACTTACCTAGTAGAAGTATAGTCTTCCTCTCTAGGTATATATCCCTAATCTAAGTCGCGAAGGGCCTAAACTCGGCGTTAAATCTACCGTTAGCGTCATCCTCGGCGTTATTAGCGACGCGGACAGCGGTAGGTACGGCGTATCGCGGGTAGTAGTTACTAATAATAGAGGAGAGGATTATAGATAATATAGCTTATAGAACGATGTTATAAACCTAATATACCGTAGTATTATTCGGATATAGTATAAAGTACTAGTCGAGAGGTAATACTACGTTCGTCCCTTAGGTCGGGTATAAGAGCTATACTCGTAAATACTACCTCTAATAAGACTTACGTAGCGTTAGGACGTCGGAAGGCTAGAGAGGTCGGTCTTCTAGGTAGTACCTAAGCTTATCTTAACGCTTAAACGAACTATACTCTACTCTAGCCCTCCCTACGGCCTAATCTTTCTTACTATATAATATTTCTCGCTATATAATGCGCGATTTAAGCGGAAGCTTAAAGGTATCGTATAGGTCTCTACGCCGTACTACGTAAGTAATATATAGACTAAGCGTAACTCGGGCTAGAGGCGCGAGGGAGGTATTAATCGATTCCGTATAGAGACTAGTCGGTCGGGATCTCTTCGTAGCGTACGGAATCGGTAGGTTCGTAGAGCCTATAATGTTACCGGAAGAGACTATAGGCGCGGAGAAGAACGTCGATCCGTTAATCCGGAGGTAATAAGGCGGTAATAGAGTAGGTTTTTCGAAGAGAAGTATATAATTATAGCGTAGGATCTAGCGCGTTAGTAAAGAAACTAGGATTACTAGGGCGTATAAGCGAGATACGCTTAATCGTAGGATTCGGCTCTATAAGGAGACTCGTCCCCCTTCTAGAGGTCCTACGTAGACTAGTAGAGCGAAATAAGGTAGTTAAGGAGAGGACGTTATTAGGGTTACTTCTAGAAGACGACTTAGAGATAAAGGTATCGGTCGGATAGGAGGTAGAAAAGACGAGCGACCTACGTAGCTAGCCGTATATAGAGCTAGGTACCGCATCCTCGTCGCTTTTACTTCGGCCTAAGGAGTACTCTTAGCTCCTAGGATAATCTCTATTTTCCTTAGCTACCTTACTAACTATTATACTTATATAGTTATAGTCCTATATAGAAAGCCCGGTACCGTCTCGTATAAAAACACCCTAATATAGTAGCCTTCGTATCGATAACCCGACTATTAAGTAGCTATCCTATCTCGATATACTAGCCGCCTTTCCGTACCTAATTAAGAGTTCGTATATAGTTAAGGGTAGACCTAGACACTATATAGGTCGTATATATTAAGGTAGAGTTATCTACTAGTAGGTCGATCGTATCGGCGTAGACGGAACGGCGAGTCGGTAATTAAAGTACCGCTACGATCGAGTTAAAGATACTAAGCGTATTAGTCGTAGGAGATTCGTAATAAGAAAAGACGTATACGTATTAATCCCTTTAATTACGCCTACTCTATCTATATAGTAGCATTTATTATTACTACTATTCTAGACCTATTTCGTTAGCCCTTAAGGCGAGTTATATATTAATCTATATAGGTCGACTATACTATATACTCTTTCTCTAGCTCTTTCTCGTCGGTATCGGTAGACTCGATCTATTAGGCGGCGGAGCTATAATAACTAACTTACGCGCGGGGTTACTTATAGAGCGGATAAAGGAGCGTAGTTACGGGTACGAGTAAAGGCGGTAGGCTATAGGCGTAATAGTAATGTCCTAATCGGCCCGTATATATACTCCGTAGACGATATAATAGCGTACTATAGGACGATAGGAGCCTATTATAGTAATCGGATCGGAGCTAGTAGTCGCTAGGACGGAGAGAATCGTATAATCGTATAGGAGGGAACGTCGGAATTAGGGTTCTAGATTATCTTATCCGAAGTATATTAGTAGAGTAGAATAATCTAAGAATGTACTAAAGTAATTAAAATGTCCTAAAGAATTCGTAATAATAAGATAAGTCTACCCGGCGAAATAGTAGTATATACCGATAAGTAGATAAGAATAGTCCGAAGAGTACCCGAAGGCATCTACTAACACTCCTACTACCGATTACTCTCTACCGCCGACTACTCTCTACTACCGAATACCGCGCTTTACGACTACCTTACCTCGATCTAAGAAGTACGTTTATTATTTTACTATAGCTATACCCGTAGTCTATCTAAAAATATATCCTCCGTATACGCGCTCTCTCTCTCTCTAAAAGAAGACTTACTATACGTTCTAACTCGGCGTATACCCTACGAGATAGTAACCTCGGCGACGACTACGCTTAGTCTCCGCTTAGGCATTCCTCCTACTAGACCCGCAAAAAGATCGCTTCGTACGACCCGTACCTTTATCTAACGAAGATCGATATAGACTTATAGATTGTACCTTATCTCGGAAAGGGTTAATAGTTTATTTGTCCGACGCTCCTACGTAGATATAGTATCGATCTAGATTAAGTAAGAGAGATAGTATCCTTTACCGTTAAAACCCCGTAGTCGGACGCCTAATCTTAACGACTCTCCTCCGATGTTAGTAGGTACTAGTTATAGCTCTATAACGCTAGTATACGCGCCTTCGAGGAAACCCGGAGTAACTATACCTTCCGACTCGAGAATAGGCTACTATAGTATTTATTCTCGAAGATTATATACTAATAATATCTTATATAGTCCTATCGACTACTACTTTCCTTTTTATTATACTACTATCTACTATAGCGTACTCGAGTACTACCTATATTACTATAATAGGTTAGAAGGCTACCGTATACGTCTAGCTTAGTAGATCGGGCTAGGTATTAGAGGAAAGTTTACGATCCTAGAGTATTAATATATGTCTAGGGTCCGACGAATAATGTTCCCGGCCGTAAGATAGCGATAGATATAGTACTTACCTAGATCGACTTTACTAGCCCGGATAGCTCGTCGTATATTCGAATACTAGACTACCGGTAGCGCGAGATAGCGATAGACATAGTACTTATCTAGATCGACTTTACTAGCCCGGAGGGCTCGTCGTATCTTTACCGGTCCGAATAGCTCGTCGTATATTTACTAGACGCCGGTAACTTTATAGGTTATAGGAATAAATCCTATACGTAACATTTGTAGAGCCGGTTAAACTTTCCCTATTCTATCTCGACAATATAGTCCGCTTACTAGTTATTATTAGTTAGAGCTTATGCCTCGAGGCTTTAACCTCCGGGTAGTAGCTAGGCGTATGTCCGTTCGTCTATCGATTACTTTAAGATGTTTATAGAACCTAGACGGCCGAGGATAAGATATAGAAGTACGCGGATATAGAATACTTAATAACCGGGCTACTTTCTAGTTAGACGCCCTTTAGGTTACGCTATCGTAGAAAGAGAGAGAGTAGTTACCTACCCTTCGACGAGGAGACGCTATTCTTATTAAACCGAGTCGAGTCCTTCGCTATACCTATCTAGTCTATACGATAACGGGCAACCGGTTAATGCCTAATAACTTCTTATAAGGAAGTATACCGTATAACCGTAGCTATTCCTATTAGAGAATTAATGTACGAGGCGCTAGTATAACCGTACTAGATTAAGCTCGTTATCGCGCCCTATCTACCTTAGTAGTCTAGACGAAGTATATTAGGGACCGGGACGTAGTACTACCTACTCCTATAAAACTATCCGCCTTCTACTACCCTTCTATACCTACTATAATAACCTTTAGAGTATCTTTCCTTCCGCCTTATAGACGATTAACCTTACTTATCTTTACCTTTATCTATTTAATAACGGCTTTCTACCGAGGGGTACTCGAGGCGCTAGACGGTAGTTTAATTATCGTAGGGTAAGGTACAAGTCCGGAAGAAGAGTATAATTACTATAAAGAACATAGCGGGTATTAGGGCTAAGAGGGAGTAGGTAACGAGTACGATATACCCGGAGACGTCGATACCGAGGAGCTTCTTAGCTCCTAGACAAATCTACTAGATCGTTACCGAACAGCTAACACCCTCCTTAGAAGACCGAGTAGAGTATTCGAGAGGGCTACCTTAAGTATACTCGAATAAACTATTTAATAGCTACGCCCTAATTCCGGATTTTTAGCTCTCTTAATTTAACGATAAGGGAGATGTCCGGATGTTTACCTCTCTTAATTCGACGATAAGGGAGATGTCCGGAATTAAAGATAACGACTACGCTACTAGTAAAGATAGACGTTCGGATTATCGCTACCGTTAGTATTTTCTTAACCGATCGTAGAGCGGGTTTGTTCTTAAGGATTCGACTACGTTATATACTAGTACGCAAATCCGCGCCGTAGTCCGTATAGGCGGGTCCTTCCTCGCGGAATACTAAGACCTACTAGATTATATAGTTAAGCTTATAGACGGAACCGTCTATCGATACCTATACGAGCTACTCTTCGAAGAATCTATAGATATATATATTTAGACGTTATATAACGAGACCGCGACGACTAGCGACGACTTTCTAAAGGCGATTTTCCGCCTCGAGGTACGCGAGCTACTCTAGTCCTTCTAGGACTATAGCTATAAGTCGACATCTAATATAGCGCGCTTTAGGGATTATACGACTAATAAGACTAGTATATCGTAAACCCCGTAGGAACGAGACGAGCGGAGCGTATACGACGTAGCCTCCCGTACGTAAGGCGCGACTACGACGACCCCGACGAAAGCCCGGCAATAATAAAGACGAGTATGTCTTATAGCGTATATAGTAGTATGTTTCGTAGGACCCTATATCGCGGCAAAATTCCGCCTAGGACATCTCCTCTAGTAACGATAGTAGACGACTAATACTATCGGACTCTTATCGGCGTCTAGAACAACTAGTAAGGGCTATAATAAGACCTTATCCTCGCTAATATAGCCCTTAATTTATACTAAGACCCCGAAAAACACCCTAAGGCTATCGAACCCTCCCGCTCCTCCTATATTACCTCCTCCTCTATTACCTCCTCTCCTACTACCTCCTCTCCTATTACCCTAGCGGTCCCTTCGAAAACGAGCGTTAACCTAGCTAAAATAAGATATCTAAGCGCCGCATTCGTAGAATACTCGTCGTTTGTTAAGTAATAAGTAAGACTACTCCTATATATCTACTAGCGAGGTACGTACCGCTAGCTATTAGGAAGTATAACGACGGAACCGTTCGTTTATAGAAGGCTTTTCCTAATAAGGAATTAATAGAGTAAATAGCGCTCTCTTTAAAGGATGTCCGTAACGGCCTTAACCGTATCGTCTAGAATAGCTAACGCGCTCCTATCCGCGCTACCGAGATCTACGCCTCTATACGCTATATAGTATATCTATCGCGCGGACCTCTAACTCTTTATAACGCCGGAAGTATCTCTAGTATTTGCTACGACTAGCTCGTTCTTCGTTATAACGACTAATAGGATTACCCTAAAGTAAGGCCGAGTACGTCGAGCCGTATAATAGGCTAGAGGTTCCGAGGTCGCTATAGAGTACGATATTAAGAAAATCCGGGATGCGGTCGCATTACTCGAGCTACTCTATTAGCGTATCGTAAGCGACTATATACTTAGCTTATCCCGCCTAAGCTCTACCTTTCCGTAGAGGAGCTAGTATCTATTATCCCTCGCCTATAATCTCTAGACGTAGACCTAATAGAGGTATTATTAGGCACCCTTTACCGGTAATACTAGTATTAGAACTAAGCCGCTAAGAAGACGTAAGGTTAAGAAGGCCGGCTAAAAGGTACAATCCGAGGATTAGTAAGCTAGAGCTAGAGTGCCGGCGAACAGCGGATTATAAAGGTCGGCGTTACTAGTATCGGCCGAAGTATATCTCGCGGTTAAGCCTAAATACGCGTACGCTATAGCGAGATATACTCGAGCTAATAAGAAGTAGACTACGTTAAGCTCCTTATCTTAGCTAAGATACCTCTATATTACTATATTCCTCTATAGGTAGAGTATTCTACTACGACTACCGATATTAAGTATTATTACTACTATCCCTATCCGCTCTCCGTACCCCTAACCCTAACAACCTAAATAAGATACTATCGGTACGCGTACCGCGTAAATAAACCGCCGAACCTACCCGGCTTCCGCGAAGTTAATAACCTTCGATATATAATCCCTCGATCGCGCGGAAGAAAATATATTTACCGTACATTAGATAGTAACTAACGCCTCTACCCTACTACTCGCGGCCTAGACGTATATATAATCCTAGATAGAAGATAACTAATAACTAGTTCCTAAGCTAGTATAGCTAGGTACGACGAAGGATCGGTTTATTCTTTAAATGTTAGAGTAGTAACGAGATAGGCGTACGGGTTTATATAAATAGTTCGGACTAGTAGAAGTCGGCCGGTAGAGGGGTAGCCTTATAAGCGATAACTAAGGCAGACGGTACTATAATTATACATTCTTATATATAACTTACGCTATAGCGTATATACTTAGTCGTCGGCATACTATCTAATCTATACTCTTCTTTCGAGAACTCGAGTACGTACTCTCGCCGTATATTACTCTCGCGGACCCTACCCTCTACGACTTTCCTCTACCGAACTTCTCTCTACTCCTCTCTATAGACTTGCTAATAGCTTCCCTAGGGGAGGATTTAGTCTTTTAGAGGTTTCTAGCTCTTTTAGAATAGTATAACTAAAAATTTAGAGGTATGTTCGAGATCCTTCTAGAGTAATACCGGCTAATATCTAAGTAATTAAGTAACTAACTATATTATAGGCCTCTAGCTCTCTAAGGTTTAGTACGGCAAATAAATATAGAGTTCTTTCTAAGCTATTTCTAGAGCAATGCCGGCTTTAGCTTTATCTAAGCAATTAAGTATTATAATTCGTATATAAAACCTCCTTCTATCCGCCCCGATTATAGGAATACTACTCGGATCTAGACTTTTAGCGTTCTAACCTTATAGCTCTAACTAGGACCTAGTTAAAGGTCTAAAGTTAAGAGACTTTAACGACATACTATTAATTACCTCTTCGCCGGCCCTTATATCTAATAGAAGCTAGTCTCCTTATACTCGAGATAGTTCTCTTCTAGCCTAAGCTATAGTAGAGCTACCCGAAAGACGGGAGCGAGGGTCTCGTAAGAGGCGTAAAAGAACGGCTAGCAATTTCTTTATTAAAGCCGAAACCCTCGGTTATACCGTTCCCGATATAATAGTATTCTACCGTAGCACCGATAGTAGCTTAATAGCTCGTCCTACTTCTCTAACTAGTAAAGAAAAGTTATATTATATACCTAGGGCTTAGGATTCGAGCGTAGTCGATAATACTATTATCTCTATCGGGTATAACTCTCTTAAAGATAAGCTATAATGTTCGCTCCGCTAACTACTATCTAATTAGTTAAGGTCCTCTTAATAGGACCGACTACTCTTCCGGCCCTATTATTACTATTAGTAACGGCGATAAAAGCTCTTCTCTTAGTAAGCGCTCGGATAATGTCCTTCCTTAAACTAGATATAGGAATAACGGAACTATCCGGTAGTATAGGGAGAGTAGCTCCGCTACCGAGGAGGAAGAGCGTATAAAGCCGTAAGTACATCCGTTTAAGATCGTTCGTAATCGGCCTCTTACTCGAATATAGCGGTAATAGATCCGATCGCGGCCGTCGTTTCTTAACTATAGACGCGAGCGACTACGATATAGACGAGGAGGTAGGTAGTATAAGGGAGTAAGTAGGACTATTTATAATTATCGTAGATTAGTATCTTACTATTAAACTATAGTACCGATAGTTCTAGACGCGGACTCGCTCTTTCGAACGACGATAAGGCGTATAAGTATAAGGTAGTACTAGCCTATAATCGCCGGGAATCGAATATTATAGCCTTATAGACGAATAGGTAAGTATCTCTAGATTTAGCCTATACCTTTACTAATAGTAATATAGCCTCTACGACGATAATAGTCTAAATAGACGTATCGATCCGGATTCTAGGCAACTATATAGAACCGACTACGTACGTAAGTAAGAAATGTATCTAGGAATACCTATCGATAACTACGATATATTATATTAAGACGAAGAGGAAGAGTAAGACGTAGACGTAGACGAACGGTTAGTCTAGTCGCCCTTATCTCTCTTAATAGAATAAGTATATAAGACGAACTAGTATAAGCGTACCCGCTCCTCGTTAATATACTCTTCGGACTACGACTCTAGCCCCGCCCCTCGTAGGACGTCTAGGTTAACTTAGCTATCGTAAAGTATATAGCTAGAAACAATAGACCCTACGGATAATAACTCCCGTCTTCTAGTACCGGCATTAGACGAGGAAAGCGATACCTCCGATAGTAGAGAGACATTCCGTAACGCCTAAACGGCTACCGGCTTCGAGCGAATTCGATACTAGTAGACGGTCGTTAGAGGAGATAGGTCCGACTACTCGTCTAAGATTCTAGGGAAATAGTAGTCGATACCGACCGGTACGTACGTATTACTCTCTCCCCTCCTAGTTCTAAAATCGTCTATCTCCTTCGTTATTAACTACTCCCGTAGACCTACGGAGTAATAGACGAGCTAGTAATAGACCGCCCTAAGGTAGTACTACCGCTTCGTATATCGGCCGTATTATAGAAACGACCCTAGGCGAGTAGATAGCCGATAATAAGAGGTATATACGTTGCGAGAAGGACGGCTTAGAGTACTAGATTTATAGTTAGGAGGGTAAGACGTAGATCTTCTACCCGGGTAATACCTATACTCGGTATCGATATAGTCCCGGAAAGGGACTCTACTCGTTTAGTAAGTAGATAAGGAAGAAGAAGAAGACGAAGAAGAAGGAGAAGGAGATTACGGATTAGTCGTAAGTCTAGGATAAAGAGGAGGAAATAGAAGCGGAGACGACGATAACGATATAACTAGAGCTCTTCTTACTATCGACTATACCGTCTATAGGAGGCTCTCTAACTATATATAAGTAGATAATCTATTAAGTGTCCCTTTCTACGGAGAATCCGTATATATAAAGAGTATCCCTAGTATTAGAACCTCCCGTCTCCCGTCCGTATTAGAGTCCCCGTATATTACGTAATAAGGGCGATAACGATAATTCGGAGAATCCGATATTCCGAAGAGATAGATCGAAGGAGGAGGGCGTAAGACAACTTAAGGCTTATCTTCGTAGAGTTCCTAGGCCTTACTCTACTCTACTTAGCGCGAGATCCTCGGTTAAACCGACTCGATCTACGAATACTAGCACTATTATAGACGTTTACTAACTACCTAGCGTAAGCAATACCTTACCTAGCCGAATAAGGACGACCGCCTCGATTACTACGAATACCTTACTACCGAAATAAGGACGACCGCCTCGATTACTATAAACACCTTACCGCCGAACGAAGACGACTACCTCGATTACCGCAAATACCTTATAATAGATCTTACTTAGCTACCGCTACTACTAAATACGCTATATCTTAAGGCGAGAAATAGAAGGTCGCGGTCGTTCTTATATAGTAGGCCGCGGCTAGTAAGTATATTAGTAAACGTCGTTAAGAGACCGATAAAATGTAGATATAGATACTAGGGATAACGGACACCCTAGAGTACGTTAAAAAGGAGATTAAGAAGCCGGTATAGTAGCTAGATGCTAGGCTAAGGAACCCTCGCTTACGCGCTCTTATTAAGGGCACTCGGGCACCGCCGGAATTAATCCTAAATACTATACCTTACGCTCTATACTATCGACAATACGACGAATAGACTAATCTATTAAACTAGTACTTATTTAGATTAACTACTCTATTAAAAATCGCTCGCCTACGGTAGCCTCTTAGATCTAAGGACTAAGGATCGATCGTATACTATACTAGAGGAATATAAATAGTCGAAGATATAAAGGTATAGAAGGCGCGGGCTTCTAGTTAATATAGATTAATTCGCCGAACGTAGCTATAAGGGTACTAAGAAGAATAGAACGGATAACGAGGGTCGAGAAGAGAGATACTCTAATATCCGGATTCGTTCGCTATCCGTATAGCCTTACCTAAGCTAGAATAAATAACTAATATCCTTACTTCCCTCGTTCGCGACTAAAGATCCGAACGTATTTACTCTATATAGCTATATACTTCGTCCTATCTTCTTATATGCCCTATTCTTATAATACGACGTATAGTAGACTATAATATATCTAGTATCTAGTATCTAGTATCTAGTATCCGCCATCTAGTATCTAGTATCTAGTATCCCGACTAATCGCTAAAGAGGTTCTAATAATCTCCCTTAACGTATCCCGGCCTTAACTACGAGAAACACCTTATCGAGATATATACGTTCTAGTCCGTACTCGACCTCGACTTCTACCGTAGATAACGAAGATACGTTATTGTTTTTGCCTTTAGCCTTATCCTACCCTCCTCTCCGTCGGCGTCGGTCTATAGAAGCGTCTTCTATACTCTAATCGCGCTTCTTATTCCTTCTCCCGCTACTACGTACGGAATCTTCGTTTTCGCTAGCTTCTCGTCTTAGGATTATATTATCGGCCCGATTATTACGTCCTACCTTTCGATTACCCCGACCGCGTAATAAGGTCGAATCTAGTTTCCTTATTCTTCCTCTACTCTTCGCTATCTTTCTCCTCTCCTTGTCCTAATCGATACTAGTAGGAGATAGCCTTTTCCTCCCTAATCTAACTCTATTCGTCGATAAAGAAGACGCTATATTCTTATTCTTATCGTCGGTATCGTCTCTATCTATCGACGGCTCTCCTCCGCGACGCTATACCTTTCTCTTTTAACTAGACTACGAAGGTATTAGACTAAGCGTCGACTATTCTTCTTCTTCTTCTTCTTCTCCTCCTAAGCTTTCCTTACTATAGTAATCTCGCTCCGTTATCCTCGCCTATATACTTCTCTCCCGATAGCCCTTAAGACCTTTCCGCAAAACTCGAAATACTATAGGTGCCTAGTCCTCTATCGTCTTCTCGGCCCTCGAGATAGTCGTAGGAGGTAGTATAAAAGGGGAGCTAGTAGTAGAGTTTATAATAATCGTAGATTTTCTTAACGAAGAGATAGGTAAGAGAAGTTACGTTTGTCGTTTATATAAATAGCTTACTTCGAAGGTAATATAAGTAGCTCGTTCTAAGTTCGCGGCTAGTAATCGTTAATTATTAGTACTCTAGGACTTAACGTCGCGAGTCGCGGACTATAGTTATACTTCTCCCTCGTACTACCTAAAACGCCTCTTCTTATACCGGCGGCTATAGCGGCTAGGAGAGAGACTATCTTATTAACTATCCCGTTAGTTAATAAACGACTGCCCTATTTTTCGTTATAGCGAAACCTACTCGTCGTCCGTCCGTTCGAAGTTAGCGTTATATTATATTTAGGGAAATAAAGAGGGTAAACCGCCTATATTACCCTTTATAAGCGGGAGGTCTCTATAAGAAATTCGATATAGCTTTTTAAATAGGATAGTAGTTAAGTTTTAGTATTAATTAATTAATTAATTAATTAATGCGGGCTACTAAATAATTAACTAGTAGGAAACCTAGTACTCTCTAGTAAGTATAAAGCCGTTAAGATTAAGCACTATATACCGTTTCTTCTTCGTCTCCTTCTCCTAGCATCGTAAACGTACTTATTTATTCCTATTACTACTAGTAGTCCCTTTAGATAAAAGCTAAATGTCGCGAGGACAATATATAGCGGCTAAGGGTTTTAGGATATACCTTTACCGTCGGATCGAGGGTAGATAAGGTCTTAGCTAATATAGTAGAGTAGTATTAACCTACTCTATAAAGTTCTATCGGAGGCGGGACGAGAGATAAATAGACTATATATAGTATAGACGAAGCGTCCTAATCGGGCAGTTTGTCTTATTTTAATCTATAAACCCTATAGTCTATCCCGCCTTAGCGGTAAAAAAGCTTATATTACGAGGAGAACTACCTCGTACCCTATGTTTTAAGCTTATATATCTTAAGAGTTTTGTCTTTATCGTCGAACTTACCTAATATAAAAAAACTCTATCGCGGGTCTAAGTTCGTAATCTCGAGAGGTTCCTTAAGGCCTAGTATAAGACCGAGCGTATCTCTCCCTAGCGCTTTAGATTAGATTATAGTCGGTTATAGCGGGATTTTATAACGCTTTAGAGTCGTTCTAGTCGTCGGTCTCGACCTAATCCGTAATATCGGTGCGCGGTATTAATAGGTATATATATATTAGCTACTTACTACTTTATTCCCTACTATCTTAACTACCGCTTCCGACTCCTATATTCCTATACTCCTATATATTTACTCCTCCTATTTCCTACTTACTATCTTCTTCCCTACTATCCTAACTATTACTCCCGTACTCCTATACTTCTATATATTTACTCCTATTTCCTATTTCCTATTTCCTATTTATCTACCTCTATCTAGCTCCTAGCATCCTAAATGTCTTCTCTATCTCTAATAGTAGAGTATTACTACTAGGTCCGTCCTATTTAGCTCTAAAGATTACTATACCGTACTAACTCGTACCTCTATCTCTAGCTAATATAGATAGGAAAGACTAAAGAATAACTTCTCTCCGGAACGAGAGTAGTAATACTAGATATATAAACATTCTACCCCTATTAAATATACGTCGTCTATGCTACTTAATTCCCTATCTACCTCTTAGGAGAAGAAACTACTTATCCTATAAGACGCTACTAAAAACCTCTAGTATCTATAGTTTATTACTCCCTAGTAATTCGTCGCCCTATTACGTATCCTCGGCGTCCCTTTCCTCGAAGGCGCCGAGCTTACTACGATCTATATACGTAAGGTTATTACCGCTATAGACTCCTTCGTATCCCGTAATAAGCTCGGAGACGGTCTAATAGTCGATAAAGCTATCTAGCGGTTCTTATATACCGACGTAAGTCTAGTACTAATCCTTACTACTTCTTATAACTAACCTTTCCTATTATCCTAGGCCCTTTACGAACATATCCTCTATAGTAAGACTCTAGCCGAGGCGCTCGACTACCCCGCTACGACCGACGGCCGCTATAAATACTACTTCGACACCGCCGCCTACTACTCCCGCCCCGCTCTTATTACCCTAAGCATCGCCTAATTAGAGTTAATAGGCGCCTTCTAGACTACTATACGCGTAACTACCCGTCTTTCTACCGTCCGCTCTCCGGCTACGGATATATTAACTAAGTCCGGTAATAAGATTAAGAAAGTCCTATAAAAGGCCTATAACGATAACGAGGCCGAGCGGCGTCTAAAGAAGGAGTTTAGTATATTTCGAGAGAAAGAACGATACTAAAAACCCCGCGGATCTAATCTACGGCGAAGAATAGAGCGTTTTTACTAATATAGTCGACCTAGTTAATATAGGTATCTCGCTAAAAGATGTTATTCGAGGATAGTATAAACGCTCGAATGTTTCTACCTCTAGTTCGTCGGATAAGGAGGAGGAGACGTCGTCGGATAAGGAGACGGTATATTCCGGAGAATCCGATTAAGGGTAGGCGTTAAAATATTAAGGAAGGCGTAATAGTCTAGTTTTTCTTTTCTACCTAATATATAAGTATAGTAGTATATTATCCGAGTATATATAATAATATATAGAAGGGGTACGGAGTTCTCGAATCGATAGGATTATCGCTTACTTAACTAAACATTCGGATTACCGTTAACTATCTCTCTCTACTTTCCGACGTCGATTCTACCCTTACTCTCCTACTATATAATAGTTCTAGAACTTACTCCGACGACTCTTTAGAAGATATCTACTCTACCTTTTAGTCGACTCGAATTTGTACTACGTTATACGGGAAGTTATATTAACTTAGCCGGCTAATAATCCGTCTTTTTTAGTCGGTTAAGGATTAGAGTAATATAGTATAACCGGCCCGCTCGATGTACGACTACCCGTATAGTAGGATTCCTAGATACGCCGTAACGGTAAAGCTATAACCGTTCGTTCTCTAGCTAATACCTACCTACCCTAATCTCTATAATAACCTTAACCTACTAGCCTATTCCCTCTCCCGCAATTATTCTATTATATAGCTATTAGATATACTACGCGCTTATCGTTATTATACGAGATTCGTCCGTATCTACCCCCGATTACTACGTTTAAGACTATCGCCGTACTAACTACCTTTACGTTCGATAATATAGAACTTTAACTAGCTTAACTATAACGATGTCTACGCGGAGGAGCCTCTTCTATATCTCTAGCTCTACTAAGTAGCTATCGTAGCCTCTACGCTTTACGACTCCGGTATAATCTCCCGCTCCGTCCGAGAAGCCTTTAGCGATAGCCCTCCCGCCGAGTAGGCTAAGCGAGCTATAGTCGATTACGGCGGTATCGATACTATCTTTACGATCCTATTATCGGCGAAGAACGACATCTCCGCCGACGACCGGGCCGATCTTATCGCCGACCTTACGGAAGCTACGCTACGTACCTTTAATAGTCGTAAGTTTCTCGACTTTATTAACTATTAGTAGCGCTAGGTTATAGCGATCCTCGACCGCTTCGAATATTACCGAGGGGCGGTATAGCGTAGTAAGGGTAAGATTACCGACGACGATAAGGTCGATAAGATAGAGCGAGAGCTTAAGGCTTTAGCCGCTCGGTCTATCTCTTCTCCCGATCCGCGACGTCTTCGTAATACTCTCCTATCTAATCCGGCCCGCGTATCTCTATCCCGCTAGTATCGATCTACTCCGTCTAGGTCTACTCCTTTAAGATTACCGCCTTCTAGATCTACTCTAGTTTCTACTTATCGATCTCTATTAATACCTCGATCCCGACATCGATCTACTCGTAGCTCGAGTAGAGCCTAAGAGAGAAGCTCTCGACCCGTATCTCGATCTACGTCTAGGATAGGAGGGCGATCCTTATATACTACTAATAGCGACAGCGACTACGACGACGGCATAACGAGCTAGGAAGACAATTCCTCTAAGTAGTAAGGTTTAGGGAGGAAGAAGTAGACTAAGTAGGCGCTAGAGGCCCTAATAAGATAGATAGAGTAGCTTAATAAGTAATAGAGTAAGCTACTTTATATAGAATAGCTAGGAGCTACTTTATAATAGACAATTTTCGAGCGGAGCGTAGTTAAGGAATAGCTAGGAGTAGCTTTAATACTATTATATTAGGATTAGTATCTCGAACAGACCTTTAGAGATAATCTTAAGTAGACCTTTAGAGATAATATCTAACGAGCCTTCGGAGATAATATCGAGTAAGCCTTTAGAGATAATCTTAAGTAAGTAGATAGGCTAGCTAATTTAATAGACATTAGATAATATAATGCGGAGAATTCCTATAATAGAACGGGTTTATTAGAAGTATACCGGAAGACGGCGTAGCTATAGAGAGAGGTATAATAGTTAAATTGAACGTATATAGCTAGCTAGCCGAGGTACTTTAATCCGAATACGAATGTACGAACGTTCTAGTCTTTTATCTTTCCTTACCCGTTAATAAGATCTTCTAATTCTATTGCCCTAGTAGCTTTAGCTTTAGCTTCTCCGCCTACCGGAGTATTAGGGCTACTAGATAGCGGTAACGATAGCTTTAATAGCTTTAATAGCGTTATTAAAGCTATTAAAGCTATCGATTAGCTAGGGGGATAGCGTTAACGCATAGCGCTAAGCCTTTTTTAGTTAGCGTAGTACGGGGAAAAAACTCGAGTAGTTCTTAGGCCTCTAATTAGCTAAGAGCAAATTAGCTAATATAAGCTAAATCGAATATTTAAGCTCTATAGAAGTTATTTACGTAAGTAATAGATATCCGTAGGCGTTCTTAGAACTATCCTTCTTTAGAATTAAACCCTTAACTATTTACTAATATTCTAGCCCTTCCCTTACTAACTATACTACTATCTACTATTATATTATCTATTATATTGCTACTACTCTTACTACCCTCGTTACCTATAGTATCTATTAAAACTGTCTCGATTACTATATAATCTCTTACTATTCTCCGCCTCTTATAATACTAGGTATAGGAGGTTATAGATATTATATACGTTTTAAGTAAGAGCGCCTACGTTTATTACTTAGAAGGGGTTTTAGTATTATTAGATATACTATTACGGCGGTAGCTATTAAGGGTGTTACTCGGTCGGCGGTAGCGCTCGTAGAGGTAGTAGAGGTAGTAGAGGCTAGTAAAACGTCGCTCCGAGCGTCTATTAGTATTAGTATCGTCGGTTTAGTAATAGTAGTTATAGTTGTACCTTATCCTCGCTACTATCTACCTCGTCGTCTAATGCCGGTTTAGCCGCTATAGTATCGTCGCCGAGCTCTTTAATATCGTCGTCGTTAATATACTTAAGTTAGCGTAGAGCTAGCCCTTACTATACTAGTCTCTTTTCCCTATTAATTATATATCGTAGTATCCCTCGCCGCCGCTCTTTCTTAGTTATCGTCTTATCGTATCGGAGCTACTACTTCGCGCGCTACTAGCGTCGGAGGTATACGTTACTAAGGTATAGTCGTCGCCGGAGGGTCTTATAATTAAAGTAGATAAACGTCTACTTCTTAAGGCTCTTAGGGCGAAGTAAGGTAAGATTATTACGGAGCTTTACCTACGTAGTATTAGTGCTTAAGGCGTACGACTACTTCGTCGGTAAATAGTATAGGCTTATTAGCGTCGTCGCGAGGCACCGCGA
>AFIV01000598.1:0-26365 GCA_000223765.2 Zymoseptoria ardabiliae STIR04_1.1.2 | reverse complement strand
TTTAGAAGTTCCCCCCTTATAACGTTTAATAGCGTTCTATATACGTTAGTTAAACTATACGTTCTTCTACTTAATATATATAGCGGTACTACGAAGGGTAAACGACGAGGCTATAAGGAGCTTAGCGTCGGTCGTCTTATATACGTTATAAACGCCTTTAAGGGGATTAGTCGTCTTAACTTACTATAAGAAGAGTAACTCCTAACGATAAGTATTAGCCTATAGCCTAATATTGTCCTTTAGCTCCTTATTAATATATTTAGCTAAGTTATCGTACTTCTCGTCCTATAGTAGTAGACTTAGAGCCTCGTTTAATAACTCTAAGTAGCCCTTAATAGAGCGTCGGAAACGTACGGCCGCGAAGAGCTTCTATATAATACTAGTATATACCTTCCCTACGAACTTACGCGTAATCGTACGTATAAGGTAAACGTAGTAGAGGAGGTGTTCGACTAGTCTCGGTATAAAGAGTTAGCTATCGCTATTAACGTCGTCGTCGCCGTAGAGCTCCTCGTCGCCGTTAATAGGAGCCTCTACGGTACTAAATACTATTCGTACTACCTTACGTTCCGCCGCCGAGTCGTCCGTTATAAAGTAACGAGGCCGCTATCTACTACGGCCGCCGGACTATCGTACTACTTGTCGGAGGTATATAGCTATAATGTCGGCGTCTTTAGTCTACGAGAGGAAGTATATATAGGGACGCTAATAGCTATACTCGTCGCGGACGATTAGAGTAAATAGTAGCTAGCCGAGATAATTCGTCTTATATATTACGTCTATAAGTATTATAAATCTACGCCTAGTAAGAAGTTTAATACGTTCTAGATAAGCCTATACGACTATATTAGTTAGCGTACTATCTACGTCGCGTATAGCCTCGATAGGCTTATATTTAAAGCCCTCTACGATAAATCGTTAGTAAATGTTAATAAAAAAGCCTAGAATTCTTAGAAGTTTTAAGAAATAATTAAAGTTCTACTAGCGTAAAAATTACTAGTATTATCGATTTTATAATTAGCTTAAATTTGCGGCCCGCGCGCGGACCGTCTCCGAGCCGAAATTCTAGGGTCCGCTTAGCGATACCTTAAAACTTCTATAAAATATAAGCTTTAGTTTTAAAGCTTAAAATTATCGTCTTAAGACTCGAATTCGAGCGCGTTTATAGCGTCGTTAAGATAACGTTTTAAAAGTGTTATAATAACTAGAATAGGTAGGTCTCCTTCCGTATTAAGGTAGTACTAGGTACTCCCGTAGCTTAGTAATCTAAGTTCGACCGTACTTCTAAACTTCTAAACTTCTTAAAACTTCCTCGAAACAATAATAATATACCTTCTACGTACTACTACTTTAGCTCCTCTACCTACGCCGGCTATGTCGCGATAGCGCCGCCGAGCCTAGTATCCGGAAACTCTTTACGGTACGTAGTACTAGTATTATTAACGTCGTAGCGTACTATAGTTAGTCTACCGACTACCTTAAAGATCTCTCGAGCTTCCGGATTATTCTATACTTAGATACTATACTATATAGTCGCCGGCCTATATCCTCTATAATACTAATAGCCTACTACCTTTATTAATGCGGAGTAACGCCTAAATAGGTCGAATTTGCGCGTTATATAATCCTTAGTATACTCGATACGGCCCTTACGTTCTATACGTTATATTCGTACGTTTATAGGTTATAGGACTCCCTCCTTATCTAGCTCTTCCTTAGTTACGACCTTTATCTTAACTTAGTAACACCGGCTACGCTTAATCTTCTTCTCTTCTAGCTTTATATAGTTACCTTATATTATAGTAGTCGTACCTACGAAGCGGCATTTAAAGTATTAAGTATAGACGCCTTAGCTATTACGTAGATTACGCGTTCGAATCTAGAAGCCGCCGATAAATAGCTCGAGTTATTACTATAGCGTCGGCGATATGTTTACCGGCTCGTCTAGTCGTCGTCGGAGCTACTCTCGTAACTTAATAATATTCGGAGGTACGACTAATATTAGATAACTAGTAGTAATAGTATCTATAAGCCGCCTCTTAATACGACGACGCCGCCGGACGGCTCGGCCGGTAATACTATTACGACTATTACCTCCTTCTTTATTACTAGACTCGTCTACTACGACTTTAACGCCTTCGAGGATTACTAGATTAGCCGCGTATAGAATCGCTCTAGGTAGGGCTAGCTCCGTTAGCGGCAGTAGTAGTACGGCGGTACTATCGATACTAGCCTTAGCTATAGCATTTACGAGAAGCGTATCGATATCTATAGCGGAGGTATTAAGGGGGGTAGAGGGCGACGATAGCGACGGCAGCGGTAAGGTATATATAATAACGCGACGCGACGGGTACGAAGAAAAGCAATAACATTACTAAGCACCGACACCGGTGGTAATCCTTACCAAACGCGTGGACCTAAAGTGCTAACCCTTCTTACCTGCCCCGGTTTAGCCGATTAGTTATTATAGACAGAATCCAACCTGAGGCCAAACCATCCTCGCCGTCGGATCATGACGCTTGACTGCATATGGCCCGCAAACCATCTGACTCGCCAACAAGAAACAACATCCCGGTCACGTCACGTCCACTGAGGCAGCAACACTCTTGCCGAACCACTCACACTCGACTCAAACATGCGACAACCTCTCCCTCGACCTCACTCACCATTCCTACCCCCCAAACCGCCCTGAACCTCACCACCACCACCATCACCATGGCGCCGTCTTCATACTACACCCACGACAGCGACGACAGCAACTACGCCCGCAGATCCCGCCGTCCCCGACCCGCCCACTCCGCCGACCATCTCCCGCGCCGCGCCCGTCCCCGACGCACCGGTTCCGCCCCCGCCCCTCACGAGACCAGCAACAGCAGAACCGCCGCCGCGAACCTCGGCAAACTCGCGCTGGGCGTGGTATTCGTACAATTGGTCTCCACCTGTCTGTCCACATGGATGCGCAAAAAGGAAGAGGAGAGTGAGGCGGAGTATCAGAAAAGGAGGAGGAGGGAGTTTGAAAAGGCAAAGGCGAAACGGAGGAGGGAGGAAGAGAGGTGGGAGAGGGAATTGGAGGAGAGGGAACGGGAGAAGGAGGAGGCGAGGTGGGAGAGGGAGGTTATTGTCACGGAGAGTAGAAGGATTGCGCCGGCGCCGGCGAGGAGTGAAGGGAGTGAGGAGGAAGATGGTCCGAGGAGGATTGAGGCGCCGCCGGAGTGGAATGAGGGGAGCGAGAGGGCGAAGTCGAGGAGTGACAAGAGTGAGGGGGGAAGGTCGAGGAGTGGGAAGAGTGGGAGGAGTGAGAGAGCGAGGTCGAGGAGTGGGAAGAGCGAGATGGGAAGATCGCGAGCGGCACAGAGCTCGAGGTATAGCTCCGAGGATGAAGACGAGAGGAGATATGCCCGACGACGGCCGGGCAGGAGTCGATCGAGGCCAGCGGTCGACGTCAGCTGAGGGAAGCAAATGGGAAAAGCATCATGCCATACTGCTATAACCCGCGGCATCAGTGCATACGACGGTGCGAGGCGAAGAAACGGATATACATGCCCGTCCTTTGCTCTTGCCAATACAATACCAACGAACTCTTCCTCCAACACCTCCCGAACCACCCAGGCACATACATCCAGCAACCATGACCAGATCCTACTCATCCTCAAGCGAAGACCCCTGGTCGACCGACAGCGACTCCGACTCGACCTACAGCGACCACACTCCCAACTTCTCCAACCACCGCAACTCCGCCGGTCGACACCAGGATCACGCTGACCGACCTCCGCCTCGCCATCGTGGTCGCCATGGGAAGACGAAGACTGGCAGGAGACATGGACAACGAACCTCCTCCACTCGCTCTAGCAACTCTCGCAGTGGAATCCTCGTCAAAGCCGCCATCACGTTGCTCGGCAAAAGCATCCTGAAAGCCATCAAGAACAACCTCGAACAGCGACGACCAAACGGACAGCGAAGGTAAAAACCCCAACCCGCCTCCTCTCCACTCAACCGCCTACCCTCGCTAAACGCGCCACGCCACGCTAGCATCTACACCGCATCCGACCGCTTCAAAGACCTGCACGACCCTCCTCCTCCTCCGTCTCCCTCTCTCCCCGCCCGTGACCCGAAACCTCACCCTCGCTCAAAAGCACGACGACCTCCACCAGCACCTACAATCCCCACAATGACGTCCCTCGCCAACGTCTCCGCGACCCTGCACCGCTCCCTCACCTCCCTTTCCTCCAAAGCCGACGCTCTGCACCAAAGTCTTTCCACCTCCCCCCGTGGACCTACCAACTCCCCGACGAGATGGTTGAAACGCGAAGGCGCGGAACTCCTCGCGCACTGTAATTCCTTGCGTGATCGAGTGGGGGAGTTGGTGGGGGACGTGGAAGGGTTGTTGACGGAGGACCATGAAGGGAGGAGGAGAGGGAGTGTAAGTAAAGGGTTAAGGGAGTTGTGGAAGGATGCGGATGGGTTGAGGAGGGGGGTTGATGGGTTTGTGGGGGCTCAGAGGGGACGGTTGGGGAGGGAGGTGTTTGGATCGAGGTAGACGCTTGACTGAAGGAAATTGGTGATCGCATTGCTGAATTTCAACTGATGGAACATTGATCTTTTGCTGATGAATATGTGTAAAACGTCCAAGTAGACTACCTTCCCTGCGACCTGCCCAGTCTAATTCACATTCGAAGCAAGTTTTCACATCACGATTCACGAAACCTGGAAGTAAGGGCATAGTACTGTCTTCCGGTATCCGTCCGGTATCGTATACCGCTCTGATCATCACCCCACCAAAACCACATCCCCCACCACCCCAAACCCACCGACCACCAAAACCATCACCCACGACCCAACCCTCCTCCCCCGCACCGCCGCACCCCGACTCCCCTGCACCACCACCGCAGTCCCACTCCCCTCCACACTCGACCCCGTCGTCGACGTCGTCGAAGACGGCTGGCCCACAACCTCCGTCCTCGTCGAGGTGATCATCGACTCCGACGAATCGCTTGATGTGATGACCGCGACGCTCGTGACGACTGTCCGGGGTGGTCCGACGAGACCACCGCCGCCGTCGGAAGTGTTGGGCACCGTGGGGAGGGATGTGGATGTCGAAGTGGTGGTGGTGGTGTTGGTGGAAGTGGTAGAAGTAGAAGTGGAGGAGAGGATGGACGTGTTGGATGAAAGTGTAGAGGAGAGGATGACCGGACCGGGACCGAGGGGAAGGGAACCGTTGGCTCCTAGATTCGGGACGTCGCTGACGGAGCCGCGGGTGAGTTGGGTGGAGGTGGCGTGGAGGGTGGATGTCACGTTGCGGTCGTAGCCGGGGATGGAGGTGGAGGAGGTGGAATTGCAGACGAGGGAGCCGACTGGGACGGTGTTGGTGCTGAGTCGACTGGGTTTGAATTGTGAGAAGGGTTGGCCGGCAGGGGCTGTGAGGTGGGAGGAGGGCGAGGAGGAGGACTGGAAGGGATAGCAGGTGATCGAGGCGGTGTCGGTGTCGGTTGCGCCGGTGAGGTAGAGGGTTGAGACGGTGTCGAGGGCGGGGTTGGTGTAGAGGGTTGATAAGGGGATGGTGAGGGTTGTGTTGGAGAGGTTGTTGCCTGCGCCGCCGGAGGAGGATTCCACTGTGATGAGGGCGGAGGGGGACAGGGCGGTGGTGAGGTTGGCGGTACTGAGGAGGAGGAGGAGGAGGAGGAGGCTTGCTGTGGTGAGGAGAGACGTTGCGCGACGGCCTTGGGAGTTACGGCTGCGCATTTTGGGAGAGTCCTTTGAATGTCCACTCTGGAGATGGGATCTGATCTGCCAGAGTCTTGTAGTATTGTGGTATTGATATCGTCAAAGAGCAAGTGACGTTGGAAGGGGTGCGTAAGAGAGAGTCGTCCAGCGAGGAGGGACACAGGAAGGATATACGTATCTCGTCTACTTGCACCAGCCACTCACCGTTTGCGACTGTCATCTCCGTGTGTGACGTTACAACGGGGAGGTAAGGCAGTTCTACGCCTTGCCTGAGAACAGCGAACGGAAGGAGTAAGACAATCACGTCGACGTTTCATGTGGCGGGGGATTGAACGTCTCTTAATCAAATGACGGTGGCTGCCTTCAAAATTTGATGCAGCTACAGAGGTCGGGTGGCTGGATTGAGGAACGGCCTTTTGCTTGACGTTGTTCTCGTAATGAGCCATACACTGCCGTTCGAGTAGAAGACCGGTTCAGATCGTACCGCCCATTCGTCCCAAACTCAGCAAAGGAGCACAGTCCCGCCTTGCAGGTAGGAATCACCATCCAACGCAGCCAAGTGTCAATATGTAGCCCAACTCGACCACAACTCAACGCTCCCGTCGTAGCTACGAGAGCCGCTCGTGCTTCAGGACGTGACATGGAGCGAGTCTAGCACATACAGCGAGTCCGGATGACCACGCAAGGATGTAGGTGGTCTCGGTCTTCCACTCCTGGCGGCGGGAGTATCGGAATCAAAGTACGAATGGCAGTGTCTTCAACACTCGAGGACCTCCCGCACGAGGGAGATGGCGATGATCTCGTAGCCATCGTCGTCGTCGGGCAGTATCCTGGTGTGATCGAACATGGCGGTCATATCGAAAAGTGTTGCACCAATGCCGGGACGGTGGGTTTTGTTCAACTTCATGCCGGCGAATAACAGGGCCACGGTGATAATGAAACGCCATGGCATCGAGGTTGTAACAAAGAAAGGGGAGGAACCGACGGAAAGATGGATGCTGACGTAAGTTTTCGATTTGCTCACCCGACATCTGCGTTGGAATTCCCGTCCTTCTCATCCTTCTCATCCTTCCAACAACACCATCATCCATCTCCATTGGACTTCACAGCCCTCTCCCGACGGGCCTCAATGGCAGACCGCCGCAGACCATGCACAATCGCAGCCGAGCGAAGCATGATCAGGACATCGCCTCGACCGAAGTCGGACATCGAATGTTCTCTCCACTCCCCGTCCACGTCCGCATCGACCACGAGCCGATGCAATCCTCCAGGCAACCCACTTCGCCATCTCGACACGCTTGCGGATCCATCGCGTGGCCTCTCGACTCGAATATAGCCTGTTCTCCGCTGCATGCTCCCGCCATGTGATGTGATCGCGCAAGGCAAGCGGAGTGCCTTGACCCCACTTGACGGCCGGCGACGATCCACTCCAATTCGTCCTCGTGGCGAGGCAAGCCGTTCATCGAGTCGAACGCGCCGTCTCGCAATTGAAGAAAACACTGGATCTGCGCGTCGGCCTGTGATACAGCTGCGTGAGTACCGCTCCGATATCTTCCCTTCGCAGGGCCATGGCCCGATGTCTCACCCTGATGAGGCTCAAGGCCCTACAGCCGCAGCTCGACAAGGAATTCATTCATGCCACCCATGGAGTTCGAATCAATAAGCTGTCCATACCCAATCAATATCCGCGAATCCACCTCATACCCCAGTATCAACCTGCACCGCAAAAGCTTCTCCGCGATCCCCACATCGCATCGAGTCGTCCATGCATAGTGGAGAGCCGATGTCACCGATCTGCTGCAACTCCATTTCTCCTTCCACGGTCACCGTCGATGCCCGTTGCCGTACCCGAGGAGGATCGTCAAAGTCGGCAGTTCGACCATCATGATGGCGATGTCTCGAAAGGTCGTTGGAAATCCTCGGCTCTGCGTTCGCACTGTCGCGGCAATGTTGATCTCTCGACATTGAATACTGGCAGGTCGAGTGTTGCTCATGCCTAGAATCTCCGTCTGACGAGGAGCGGACTCTAGCAAGCACTCACAGGATGTACTCGAGAATACTGTGAGTATACAACACAGCACATCGCTCGTGCGAAGTGTGGAGAATGAGTGGATACCGCCACGAGGAGAAGTATATGCCACAGCGCCCGCCGCTAACATGGAGGTACCTCTGCGGGACTGCTCCACAGCATTGCTTCCCTCTGCCGCATGACGATGAAAGTCACATCGGCAGATTGACAAAACGACTTTCGCGTGTCGTCGTTTGCGGAGACGCGAGCAGTGGTATAAAGATGCGATCCTCCGCTTGTTCGTACACGATGCGCCTGCTGGAAGTCTGCTATCTTGACTCTCTACCTGATCGTCCGCCAACATGAAGTCTGCCGGGATCATCGCCAGTCTTGCCGGCTTTGCTGCTGCAGTTCCATCCATTGCCCAAAGACAGACTCCTCCAAGCTACTCCAATCCCGTTGCTCATCTCAAGAACGGAACCGTTGAGGGTTACCATCAAGAACATTACAACCACGACTACTTTCTTGGAGTTCCATTCGCCCAACCTCCCGTCGATCAACTTCGCTTCAGAAATCCCCAGTCGATCAACTCTTCCTTCGGACACATCGAGGCGAAGGAATATGCACCTGAATGCCTCGGATACGGCGTAGGTCAATGTCGAGACAACATTGAATGTTCCACGCGCTGACAGACTCCAGGGCGACCAACTCGGCTACCCAGTCTCCGAAGACTGCCTCTACCTGAACATCATCCGACCTGCCGGGTACGAGGGACAGCCCCTGCCCATCGGCGTCTGGTTCCACGGCGGAGGACTGACCATGGGTGGCACCCGTGACTTGAGGTACAATGGCTCATTGATCGTGGAGAACTCTGTCAAGATTGGGAAGCCCATCATCTTCGTGAGCATTGCCTACAGACTCGCAGTCTGGGGTTTCGTGGCAGGGCCTGAGATCAGCGGAAGTGGTAACACAAATTTGGGTTTGAAAGACCAAAGACTGGGCCTGCATTGGTTGCAAGAGAACATTGAGGCTTTTGGAGGTGATAAGAGCAAGGTGACGATTTGGGTGAGTGGCCTATCTCTTCTCAAGGAGGAATCGAGACGCTGACTGGAGATGTCTAGGGCGAGTCTGCTGGTGCTGCTTCTGTCGGCTGGCACATCACTGCCTTCAATGGCCGAGACGATGGTCTGTTCCGTGCGGGCATTATGCAATCCGGCAACCCCGTGAGTCTTGGTTTACTTGATATCTCAGTATACCACCACTGACAGATTCCCAGGTCAACTACGGCGCTTACAGATACGACTACTCGGAGAGATTCCAGCAAGTCCTCAACGTCACCGGTTGCACGACTGTGGCAGACAAGCTGGACTGCCTGCGCTCGATCCCCATCGACACACTCAACCCGATCTTGAACTCCACTGGGAATGCCGAGGGCTGGGGTCCCATCGTGGACGGCGATCTCATTCAACGATGGGCCAGTATCCAGCTCGAGGAGGGCGCTTTCGTGAAGGTGAGTGCGCCCAACCCGCGCACGGCGAGCACTACTGATCAACAACTTGCAGGTCCCAATCATCGACGGCTCCAACACCGACGAAGGAACAGCCTTCTCACCGAGGGGCATCAATTCGAGCGAAGACTTCGCCGCCGCAATCACCAACACTGACCTCGGCACTTCGCTCCCAGCCTACCTCGCCGACGAAGCCCTGGCCGCCTACCCGAACACCCCCGACTACTTCATCCCTCCCGTCGAAGAACTGCCCGCCGACTACGTCTACCCGCCGTCCGCTGGATCGCAGTACCGTCGTGCCGCCGCATACTTTGGCGACTTGTCGATGAATGCCAACCGACGAGGCGCATGCGAGGCGTGGGCGAGACATGGGCTGGATGCGTATAGTTATCGCTTCAACACGATTCCGAATGGGATCCCGGCGAGTGTGGGGGTGACCCATTTTCAGGAGGTGGCGTTTGTTTTTGATAATACTGAAGGTAAGGCTTGAAGCATAGTCTGAGACTTTGTCTTGGGCTGCGCCGGCTCTCAAAGATGTATTTGCTGACTTTATCGTGTATAGGCTATGGCTACGATGCCCTCCACGGAACCGTCAACCCCTTCGGCAACAAATCCGAGGCTTTCACCGACCTCGCCGAACTCATGTCCTCCTCATGGGTCTCGTTCATCTACGATCTCGACCCGAATAGCTTCCAGGGCCGTTTCCCAGCCGCCGAGCCATGGCCAAAGTGAGTACTTCAGACGCATGGGACCTTTCTATGTGAGCCATCGCTGACTATGATGCAGATATTCCCTCGACAACCCTATGAACATCGTCTGGGACGCTAACGAGACGGAACTGGCGGTCGTGGAGCCGGATACGTACAGACAGGAGGGGATCAGGTTTATTTTGGATCACGCGAAGGAGTATATGAGGTGAAATGGAGGGCTGGAGGATGCGGTGTGAGTCGTCGATGGCGCGGATAGGTAGTGCCTGAGGCATGATGTGGGCTGAGTCATGGCATCACCTCCAGATTTATTCGTCGTTACGGTCCTTGTTCCTCCTTTCTTCTCGACAACACAACTTCACACGTCTCCCACTTACTCTTGAAATACTTGACTACTCTTTTGCCTAGGAAGTATAGCGGACTGTCATCATGTCCATCAAGCTTACGGTGGTTGTTTGTGGTGGAGACTATTGCGGACCAGAGGCGAGAAATCACCGAGCACAACGTTCCAGCAGAGCGCTGACCATGGACATCTCAGGTGGTAGCGGAGGGAATCAAGGTGGCTCGATGCTTCCGACTCCGACGAAAAGCCTCTTGCTAAACTGATCAAGGTACTCTTGGAAGTTGAACGCCAATCACCACAAATCACCTTGGACATCAAACAGCACTTGATCGGCGGAGTACGTTGTTCTCCCTGGCGTCGTTCGTCGAGTTGCGGCTGCGGACTCACTGTTCATCAAAATGACTGGTTCTATAGGCTGCCTGGGATGCGCATGGCGTGAACATCACCGAGGAAGCGCTCGATGATGCTGCATCAGCATCAGCAACCCTCGTCGGAGCAGTCGGAGGCCCGGTCCGTATTGTCTCCACCATGATTCCATGCTCACTGTAGCATAGACGCTGACGTCCACCGTCGCGAAGAAATGGCTGGGAATACAGCCTGGAGTCGAGTGGGGCCTGGGCCGTCTTCGCAAGCGCCTGGATGCTTTTGCGAATCTCCGGCCCGTCAAGCTTGCCGCACCATGCCTCACTGCTTGTTCGGCATTGAAGACGGAAATTTGCAGTGGCACAGATATCCTTCTCGTGCGAGAGCTGACGGGAGGCATCTATTTTGGACCGCGCCAGGAGCACAATGGATCGTACGACTCCGCCTTCGACACCGACATCTATCAACGAAGCGAGATTGAGAGGATAGCCAGAGTGGCCGGAACCTTGGCCAGCAAACATGACCCTCCGCTCCCCATCACGAGCGTCGACAAAGCGAACGTCCTGGCTGCATGTGGACGGCTGTGGCGCGGAGTCGTCACGCAGACGCTGGAAACCGAATTTCCAGCCGTTAACCTCCGACATCTTCTGGTCGACAGCGCCGCTGCGGAGCTCGTACAGAGCCCTCGAACAATGAACGGAGTCCTCTTGACCAGCAACATGTTCGGCGATATTCTGAGCGACCAAGCGGGTGCCATTGTTGGGAGCATTGGGCTGCTGCCCAGCGCCAGCTTGAGTGAAACGCCGAGCGAGTCGCACGCCAGGGTGCGTGGATTATATGAGCCCGTTCATGGTGAGTGCAGGCCGACGTCTCCTCACAACTATAACAGCGTGGAAGCGGCGCTCATCACTCCGTGCTAGGTTCCGCTCCGAATCTATTCGGGACCAACACCGTCAATCCGATCGGAACGATCCTATCGGTGGCTCTGATGTGCCGATACTCTCTCGGACTGGAAAGCGCGGCGACGGCCATCGAGACGGCTGTACACCACGTTCTGGAGAGTGGCGTGATGACACCGGACTTAGGCGGGTCCTCGACGAGATCCGAGGTGGGCGATGCGGTGTTGGCACAGCTGAAAATCTTGTGATGGATCGACCGATCGAGACCACACGAGGCGAATCCTTCAGAAATTCGTCAGAGTTGCATGGAACCTGCAAGGTATTGGCGTCGAATGAATCCCGTTGTATCAAGAGCAAATTCGTTCAGGCGTGATATCTGGATGAGTTGTCCCGCCCTCAGCGAGCAACATTTGGCTCTATTACAGCTCGGGTTTGCTCATGAACTTTCACGATCCCAATGCGCACGCACATGCATGCAGGGTTCAGCAGAAGATATGTACGAAGTACGAAAGCTAAGCACGGGCACGACAGCCGGCAAGGATAGTTGCAAGGGCAACGCACAAAGTTAGCAGGGTTGACGATGTCATGACATATCCAAAAGGGAGGAGCAGGGATGTCCCGCTTGAGCACACGCGGTTCAGGGCGGTTGCAAGAGCTTCGGAGGACGATGGCTATAGACTAGCGATCGCGAATGTCCCTGGGAGCTTCTTTTACACCAAGGAACGACTCTGGGACCGCTCGCACCATGTCCTACGAGCTGAACCATGCGTCCGTACTTGCGCTGCGGCAAGTGGTACAAGATACTTGTGAGTTCGAAAGTGCCGAACGATCTTCGCTGCTCCAAGGTACGGAACGTGTGGGAGTCTCGTGTGCTGCTGGTCTGACGACTTCACACAGAGCTGGCTACTGTCGAGTGTGCGGGCGTTGTAGAGCATCTCTCACAGCTCGCCTCCATCGCGGAACGACACTCACAACATGCTGTGGCGAGCGCTCTGCGACACGTCGTACACCTTTGTGTCACGGAAAAGGAATACGGAGGCCTGGAGATTCACAATCGCGGCTTCGATGAACTCGACTCGCGCACTCTGTCCGAGCTGGAATTCCTGATCAAAGCATGGATCACCGCATTCAAAACCCAAGCCAAGGTCGTCGGACTGCGCGATGCGGAACCAGTTCGCAACTCCAGTAGGCTGGCGATGAACATGACCGAGAAGATCCTCGCTCATCACGCAATATCTATCCCACGGGCGGGAGGCGTAGTGGTCGGAGACTTTGTTCGGGTTTCGATCGACTGGGTCATTGCAAGCGAGCTGTCGTGGGTGGGCATGAAGCAAAGCATCGCCGCGACCGACATTCAACTTCGCGCATGGAGGAACGACCGGTTCTGGCTGGTGGCAGATCATACGGTTGATCCTCGAACGAAGGGCGATGCCCAAGTGGAAAGGCTGATGGTCGGGGTCGAAACGGCGAAAAAGGATCTCATGATGACCGAAAACCAAGGCGCCAACGTACGTGACCAGAATATCATCACTTCCTATAGCAGGCTGACCAACGCGCAGTACACCATCCTCCACACCGAGTTTGTGAGAGAGAGAGCAGAGCCGGGTATGCTGGTGATAGGATCCGATTCACACACCTGCTCCGCGGGCGCTGTCAGTACGTTGGCCATCGGACTGGGTGCTGGCGATACAATGGCAGCTCTCCTCACCGGCGAGACGTGGTTCAGAGTGCCCGAGACTATTAGGATTAACCTGACCGGCGAGATTGCGTGGTACATCCGAGGCAAAGACGTGATTCTCTCCATCCTCGGACGGCTGAAGAGGAACACGTGCGCAGCGAACAGGGTGGTCGAATTCGGAGGTCCTGCTGCTGCGTCGCTGAGCTGCGACGCTCGGTTTGCGATTTGCAACATGTGCACGGTAAATGGGAACGACTGTGTGAGACGAACCACGGCTGACATGTACAGGAATTGGGAGCCATCACTGGACTCTTCGTCCCGGACGAGGTGACGCAGAGCTACGTCCAGTCGAGGAAGCACGGTATGTACAGATCCGAGTCGACGTTCTTCCATCCAGACGAGGGCGCGGTGTATGCAGAGGTGATCGACGTCGATCTTGGAGAAGTCGAGTCTTTCGTCGCGATCCATCCATCTCCGGATCTTGTGTTCCCGGCGAAGGACTGTGTTGGCGAGTCTTTTGATGGATGTTTCATCGGGGCGTGCACGACGACGGAAGAGGACCTCATTCTTGCTGCTCTGGTCCTGCGGGCCGGCCTGCAGCAGGGCTTGAAGCTTTCCGAGGGAAAGCGGATAGTTGTTGCAGGGAGCCTACCCATTGCCAGAAACTTGAGAGATATGGGCTTGCTGGACATCTTCACCAAATGTGGCTTCGAGCAACCTGCCCCCGGCTGTAGCATGTGCCTTGGAATCGCCGCGGACATCGCTGAGCCCGGCTCCAGATGGTTATCCTCGCAGAATCGAAATTTCAAAAACCGAATGGGAAAAGGTACGAATGCTCAGTCACAACGGCACGCTCGGCGAAGCTCTGCTGACACTCCGGCCCAGGCGCGATCAATCATATCTGCTCGGCTGCAACGGTAGCCGCATCGTCGTTCAGCATGAAATTGACTGATCCATGTGAGCTGTTGCACCGTGTTTCCCAAGAGACATACGAGAATTTCCTCGCACTCTGCAACCCGGCCAGACTCAGATCTCTCGACAATATCCCAGAGCGAACCGCAAAACCAGTCTATGTCGAGCCAAATCTTCGTGCGTCTGCCGAGATCGGTAAAGAGACGGATGGAACGACGGCTTCGCCCTCCGGTACTGCCGAGAGCATCATTGAAAGCAAAGCATACAGGATGGGAGACTATATCGACACGGACGCGGTAAGCATGGCTCCTTCGCCGTACCAAGCAATTCACGAGCAGATTTTGATGCTGGTCAGATCATTCCTGCGCCAGCCTGTGTCTCCTGTACGACTGACCAAGAGTTGGGATCACACTGCTTCGAGCATGCTGATCCCGACTTTCGTGAACACGTTCGATCCGGATTCGAAATCGTCATCGGCGGCGCAGCCTTTGGCTGTGGGTCTTCGCGTGAAGAAGCAGCGAGGGCCCTCAAAGGTATGAAACCTGTTCAAAGGCTTAATGCCAACAGCAACCACTAACTCCGAGGACAGGAATCGGGGTACGATGCATCATCGCCAAGTCGTTCTCTTACATCTTTGGACGCAATGCACCAAACGTCGGGTTGCTGGCTATCACGGTAGACGACCCCGCCTTCCACGAGGCTGCGCAGCACGGAAGACACGTCCGAGTAGACACCACGGCTCGTGCTCTACACGTCGCAGGTCAGACCTTCCCCTTCGTCATTGAGAATGCCGAGCTGGAATTGATTGCCGACGGCGGGCTCGCTGGATCCATGAGTAAAGGTCAAAAAGTGAAGAGGGCGGAGACCAGCGCCCAGGCGTTTGAGCCGAATGTCCGCCGACTACGCACGATGAACTCCAGGGAAGATTTGAGGTGGTAGAGGAGGAAGTTTTGAGATACGGTGAGCTACCGCACGAATGGCGACAGCGTCGTGGGCAGTAGGCAGCGGGCTGAGACGATGGGAAAGGGTTAATCTGTATTCGAGTTCCCTATCTGTCGCAGCTGGAATCTGACCGTAAGTTCAAAGATTCATTAACTTCAAGATCAGTCGTTCCCGCCACAAATTCTCTGCAAGGCGGACAAATCCAGCTCAACCAGCGCCGAACGCTCTTTCATGACCTTTGTCAATGCTATGGCGTCTTGAGCTGAGATGATATCGCCTGTGCGAGTCTCCACGAACCATTTGACACCAGTTTTGCCGCTTTGGTTGTTAATGGCTATCACGTCCTCCATGGTTCGGCCTATGTCTTCGGGATCGATGGGAAGGTAGGGAACGCGCCAGGGTGAATTGTTCCGTCCGTGTGCCGGCGGTGTCTGACAGTGTTGATCTGCGTTTCGTTGCTCCAACGCCTTGATGATCGCGTTCTGGTGCATTCCGCTGAACGCTCTCAAGTAATACGCTCCGACGTAGGGTGTGCGAGGGTGCACGGTCATGAACGTGGTGTCCTCGTATACCTTGCGTACATGATCGAGGTGGGACAGGTCAAGACCTGTGTCGATCCCTTGCGTGAACATGTTGAGAGCAAAAGTCACCAGGTCCATGTTTCCTGCACGCTCCCCGTTCCCGAACAGGCAGCCCTCAACACGGTCAGCGCCTGCCAGGGCGGCCAACTCTGCAGAAGCCACGGCACCTCCGCGGTCGTTGTGTGTGTGCACTGAGAGGCGCCATGTCTCGCGGTCGGGAAGCGCTTGGTGGAATTGCTCCACTTGGTCCGCGAAGATGTTCGGCGTTGAAACCTCGACGCTCGATGCAAGGGCAAAGATCATGCGCTCGTGCTTGGTCGGTGCCCATGCTTGCTTGACGGCTTCGGCACATTTGACCACCGGTTCCAAGCGGGCACTGGCGTAGTCTTCGAAGCCGAAGTTCAGGATCCAATGGGTCTCAGAAGCATCCGGCGCATCCTTGGTCAAGGTACGAATATATCTCGTTGCTTTGCTCGCATGGTCGATCCATTCGTTCTGAGAAAGGCCAAGTATGTTCTGGCGATAATTGTCGCTGCTAGCGAGGAAGGTGAAGATGATGACATTTGCAAGGCCTCGAACGCTCTCCACGGTCCTTGCTATGGCTTCCTCGCGGCAGGGAGTGATGACTTGGATGCTGACGTCTTTCGGCACCAGCTCCGGCGTTTGAGCAAGGTAACGGACAAAGTCGTACTCGGTCTGATTTGCGCATGGCATAGCCACTTCGATTTCCTTGAATCCCATGGACACCAAGAGACGGAATAGCTTCAATTTCCGGTCAAACGTCTAACGCTCAGGTCAGCGTGCGCGCGATCAAAGTTGCAACGATAGCAGGCCGGTGCGTTTATGATACCATTGGATTTGGCAGTGCTTGATTGCCATCGCGGAGATCGGTCGAGAGCATCGCGGGCGCCGTCGCCAGGACGGCATCGGGCCAGAGGCGGTGATTGAGCCCCGGCTTAGCGATGCGGTTTCCATACTTGAGCTGGACGTTTGGGCAAGCGAGTTGAGGGAGGCTGCCGTCTGCTGCATGAGCTTGCATCGTGGGTCAATCGATGAGGTCGTGTTGACGATATTCTGACTCCCGGCACTGATAAAGTCGTACCCATCACGACTCCGACGATACGAACGTCTCGTTCGCTCCCACTCTTGCAGAGCTACGCATCCTTGCCGGTGACAAGAGCACGGAGCACATCCGGCACGTCGAACGATAGGCTTCGCCCAAGCCGGGGACCCCGGGCAAGTGAAAGTTCCCCTGGGTTCAGCGATAGAAGAGAACCGCCCAGGTTCAGCGATCTGGCTCTGAATGACTTGTATCATGGCTGGTGGAAGAGCTGTGCACGGCGCAGCGATTTCGCCTCAGATCAACGCATATGGCCTCAGTTTCTGCCTGTTGCCGGCGCACATCCCAAGTTTCTCCCATTTCACAGCGCCGTCTCTGCCGTGCAAGTCGTCAAGAGGTTATTGCGCACACGAGTCATCGAGATGCCCGTTCGAGCCCAGTCGGAAGATACCTGCGACAATGCTCGATTGCATGGCGGCCGAGACCACTCTACCAGCGGCAAGAGCAGCCTGGAGTGCCCCATTGGTACTGACCCAGCCCCGGTCTCCAAGGAGCAGCACGAGTCTGTCGTCGTGGCCTCATGCCAATCCAAGTCCGGCATGAGATTTTGGCTACTCATATTCAACTTGGGAACAGTCGTTGTTTTGGGCGCGCTGGACACAAGCATCATTGCCACTGCCATTCCTCACATAACCGATGATTTCCACACGGTCGTCGACGTAGGCTGGTACTCAGTGGCCTTCCGTCTTTGCCAATGTGCATTCCAGATCCAGTACGTGGTAGTCCGATGCACGCCATCATCCAACCCGCATCGTTCTAAAACATCAGCTCTAGGTATGGGAAAGCATACAAACTATTCTCCGTTAAACGGACATTTCTGCTCGCCAACTTTCTTTCTACGTTCGGCTCAGTACTCTGTGCCACGGCGGTCTCGTCTCACATGCTGGTTCTCGGGCGTGCTGTGGCTGGTTTCGGTTACGCCGGTCTCAACACCGGCGCCATGATGATGCTCGTACGATCAACACCTTTGCGGACGCGGCCCACCTACCTTGGAGTATGGAGTGCTCTCGCAGGTCTGGCGACTGTTGCCGGCCCTCTGCTGGGCGGTGTCCTGACGCAAACGATCGGCTGGCGATACTGCTTCTACATCACCCCGCCCATCGGAGCTCTCACGTTTTTGCTGACTGTCTACTGTTTCGCGGATCCCGAACCATCTCCTGCCGTAGCCCATCTGACCGCGAAGGAGAAGTGGATGCAGTTGGACTTGTTCAGCAGCCTGGCTCTCGTTCCAGCGCTGGTATGCCTGTTTCTTGCCCTCTCCTGGGCGGGCAATCGATACCCCTGGAACAGCACCATCGTTATTGCTCTCCTTGCCACGTCTGGCGTTCTTGGAGCCGCTTTCATTTACTATCAATCTCGTCGAGGCGACGCAGCGGCTCTCCCGGCGCGCATCATGAAGGACCGCACTGTGTTCTCCAGCTTCATCTTTGCCACCTCTCTGAGTGGTGCCGCAAACGTGCTCGAGAACTTTTTGCCAATCTACTACCAAGCCGTGCACGGCTTCAACCCGGCGCAGAGCAGCTATGTCATGCTTGCGATACTGATCACCGCCACTTTGGGAGCCGTCGGCTCCGGCATATTAACGACCTCTTGCGGCTACTATGCACCATTCATGTTCCTCGCCGCCATAACTGTCCATATTGCTGCCGGACTCATCACAACGTTCCAAGTCAGGACCTCCCTCACCAAGCTCGTGATCTATACGGGTATCTTTGGTCTGGGCTATGGCGTCGGCTCTGCAGGACCAGCTATAGCCATACAGACTGTACTGGCAGACGAGGACATCTCGATGGGAATATCTGCTCTACAACTAGGGTCCTCGCTCGGACCTGCAATCACAGTGTCCATTGCACAGCAGGCTTTCACATCCACTCTTTCGGACAACCTAGCACGTCTGCTTCCACACTCAAGTTCGTCGATCTTGAGGAGTCAGGGTTTGATTGAGATGGGAAGAAATGGATCTCACGCCCAAATCCAAGGAGTTATCGATAACATAAACATGAGCTTGAAGGCCGTGTGGTATCTGGTCGTTATATTGGCGTGCGTCGTCTTCCTGGGTTGTATGCCATTGGAATGGCGTTCCGTCAAGAAAACCCGTTCTGAGCACGACTCGGAGGCTGCCCAGCGTCCATGCTTCGCAACGCTTCTTGACCGTTGTGTCGACATCTTCCGCGTGTTGCAGTTCGTCGTTCTGCGGAGGAAACCCAGAGTAGATCGATCAGCCCGATAATAATGAACATCCTTGTAGACTCACGGAGGGTACTAGGTGAGAGAGTGCGTGTCGGTCGTTGCGATCTTACGATCAATGTATGACAGAGTATCATAAGGGGACTATATTACGCAGTGGGGTCTTGAACGAGCATTCTTTTCACGAGCATTCTTTTCACCAACGGCCATGAGACATTACACTTGGTTTGGAGTTCAAGAGGTGCCCTCTTCCTCTATGTTGGCCTTCAACTCTGCCTCGCGAGCAAGTGCTGCACGTTTGCCTGTGGCGGAAGGATCGAAATACGGCCTCTCACCGATACTCGTCGCCCGAGCGCCAACGCGGCTACCCAGACCTCTTCCAACATGGTCCGGCGTGGCCGTGTGAACGGAGCATCTGTTATCCCAGATGGCCATGTCGTTCTTGTTGATCCAACGATGGCGGACCTGGACATCGTGGTTGAACAGAAGCAACTCATTCATCCAATCCAAGAGCTTTTGGCTCTCCTGGGCCGATAATCCGTTGATGTACGTGACATGATGCCCGAGAAGATTGAGGCTGTTCCAGCCTGTGACGGGATTCGTGCGAACTGCAGGATGTTTGGCGCGGATACGACTTCCAACATTCTCTGGAGCGCCTCGAGGAACCGTGAAGTTGGGCAATGGGAGACCGGGCAGCGCAGGGAACTTGTGGTAGTTGGACTCGCTGGTCATCGTCAGGGACTCGAGGAAGCTCTGCATGGGGCGGCTCAATCGGTCGTAAATTTCGTAGCCGCTGGCCCAGAGTGTGTCGCCACCTGTCTCGGGAATCTCAAGCATGCGCAAGACCGCGTAGTCGGAAGGAGCGTACTCGTAACTGATGTCGCTGTGCCAGAGCTTATGAACTGGCAGCCGAGGGGTGTCTCTCTCCGTGAAGACGACGACTTCCTTGTCAATATCCTTTCCAATCTGATCCGGAGCCACAAACGGGTAGAGATGGAGGCCGTTTTGAGCTGGTTTGCCGGAGAGTTCGCCCAGCCTTTGCGCCAATTCCTTCTGGAGTTCGACCGTCATGTCATCTTGTGCTCGAAAAAAGACCACGTTGCGCCGGGAGACCGTGATGGCCAGGTCTCGCAGACGCTCGTCCGAGTTCGGGGCACGAAGCCACTCGGAAAGCTTTGCGTTTGGGAACTCTCTCCCGATGTTTGGGTTGAGGTCGAAGAACTGGTACTGGTCCAGACTGCCGCGATATTCGAGGGCCTGTTTCGTACCGGTCATCCGATGTGGATCCACGTAAGATACTCCGTCCGAAGTACTGTTTGGAACTGCGGAAGGGGTGTCTCGCGGAAGCATCTCATCGGCGACTTCATCTTCTTTTTTCTGGACGGTTGGTGGAGCCATGGGAGCTGTGAAGGCAAAGAACGTGCTTTTCGTTCCAAAACAGAAGGAAGCGAAAGAGGAAACTTCTCCAGACTTGACGAATATGCTCCAGTAGCGGCCAACAGGAACTTAGACAATGCTGACTCGGTGTTCTTGTGACTCGGTAATCTTGTGACTCGTGAGTTGGGGGTGTGCCCGGGCACCCGCTGTATCGACCGGGACAGATGTTTCGATGGACAAGGTGATGTCGTGGACCAGGGTTGTGCTCCAGACGAGGGACCGAAAAGTCGAGGCTGAACTAGCCTGCTCAAGGGCTAGCTATCCCAGGTGAGTGAGCCCTGAGGGTTGGCTTTGAAGGGATCCTAGAGAGTTGGATATGAGTTCAAGTCCGCGATCACCACAGCTTGAGCACGACATTGAAGCAAAGCAGCTTGGCGTAATTGAGGGTCTTCGGGACTCCCACTCTCCTCGACCTCTTTGGAGTCCTCGATCTCCTCAACTCTCGCCCTGCCCTTTCCCCACACCACTCCTCAAATGGTCATCTCCCTGCTTGTCATACTCTACCCCAGAGCGTTTTTGCGCTCGCGTACTTTTGGTCATACCTTCCAATATGACCACTCTACTCTCCAAGTCATCCATTCCGGTCCTTTTCAAAAGATACCGCCCTGACCTCGATTACTTCCCTTTCCTGGTTGCTGCGCAAGTGTTCCCTATGCGAGTGAACAGCCATGTAGTCGAGAACTTGATAGACTGGTGAGCCGCTGCCTGCAGGTTTCAATGTCTCATACCAACCCGTTGCGCTGTAGGTCGGCCGTCCCGGACGATCCCATCTTCAGACTCGCTTTCCCGCATCCAGACATGCTGCGCAGAGAAGACGTGTCGACCATCGGCAAAATGCTCACCGGGGCTGCCTCGAAGGTACAGCTCCAGGGTATCGCCGAGGGCATCCGACAGCGTCTGAATCCACATCCAGCAGGACAAAAGGAAGAGAACGTCCCAAGGGTGAGCGGCGTGCCTGTCCCGGGCGTCCAGTAAGTACCTAGAGACGGTCCTTTTCTTTCCAGCGGAGGTAAGTTCAGAATTCGGCTCCATGCCCGCGCAGACACGGCGAGAAGGTCTTCTCATCTGATCGATCCCAGGGCCAGTTCTGTCACGCATACTGCACGTACTGTTTTCGCTGGGCCCAGTTCTCATCGGTGGGATCCGACCAGCCGTTCAAGTCCCGCAGCCGCACTGCGCTCGCCGAATACGTGCGAATGCATCCTCATGTCACCGACGTCCTTTTCACCGGTGGCGATCCTATGGTGTTGCCCACACGGACCCTGGCGGAGTATACCGCACCTCTGCTCCCACGCAACGGAGGCCCGCGGAACTTGGAGACCATTCGCATCGGTACCAAGTCTTTAGCTTGGTGGCCCGATAGGTTCTTGAAAGCCCCCGATGCCAAGGAGCTTCTGTCTCTCTTCGAAGAGATTGTCGCTTCGGGCCTCCACCTGGCCATTCAGGCGCACTTTTCGCATCCCCGAGAATTGCTCGACCCCTCGACTCAAGCCGCTATCCGTACCGTCCGCTCCACGGGCGCCGTGATACGATGTCAGGCGCCGTTGATGTACGTGTCGCTGGCCATCTCCACATCAACTTCACTCCGCTTGCTGACATTCGCAGGCGGCACATCAACAACAGTGCTTCAACTTGGGCGAGTATGTGGCGCCTCCAGACGAGCTTGGGTATGGTGCCTTACTACATGTTCGTCGAGAGAGACACCGGTGCTGCGCACTACTTTGCGGTTCCGCTGGCGGAAGCCGTCGATATCTTTGGGCAGGCGCACAGCATGGTATCTGGCACGGCACGTACAGTCCGTGGGCCTAGTATGAGCGCAGAGCCGGGCAAAGTATGCGTGCTGGGTACTGAAATGGTGGCGCAGCAACGAGTGTTTGTGTTGAAATTCATCCAAGCCCGGCAACCCCACTGGTGTCAGCGAGTGTTTTTTGCAGAGTACGATCCCGAAGCTGTTTGGTTCCAGCAACTACGACCCGCCTTCGGCGAGCGCCAGTTTTTCTTCGAGCAAGAGTACGCTGCTATGAAGGCCGAAGCAGCACATGCCTCTTCAGGGCAGTCTGCCAGAGCTTCATACGATGCATGTTGAAGCGCGGTAACAGGCGCAGGTTCGATGGCATGCTATGGCTGGATCTCCTTTATTTACAACGTCGAGTTGATGGGTGGCGCGAATGCATGGGCTCACTCTGCATGGTGTGTCGACTCCTCCAACGTTGCGCGCGGTAGCATTGCTCTAGGCCCAGAAGCAGAGGAAACGTGCCTCGATGCTCTCCCGTGGTTCCTTGTCGGCTGAATCGGGGAGCACTATGGCGGTGTGTGCTCCGGCATACCCGGTGAATCCGGCCACACCTTGCCTGCTGTCACAACCTTTGAACAAAACCATTTCGTGTTCCGTCATGTTGTGCAGGTAGAACCATCTGTGCTTTTGTTCGCTATGCGGATGCGAAAGCACGGAGTAACCAGTGCTTGGGTTCGGACAAGTGCGAAGCCGCCAATCGGAATGTTCGTACGACAAGGCATCGCACAACGCCAGTGCATCCCTTTGGACTGTTTTTAATGGTTTCCAGATCTGGACAATGGCCCAGCGCTTGGCTTCACTATCAATACGGCGTGCCTCTTCATGAGATCCAGTCTTGAGCATGGTGCGAGACTGCATCACAATCTCCTTGATCTGTTGCAACCGGTCGGGATATGCGACTGGGCAATCACAATGCGGAAACGCGGCCGCAAAACGATTGTATCGTTCCGTATCGACCTTTTCCAGAAGGAGTTCGTTGGTCGTTTTGCGTAAAAGGTGTCCGAAAGGAAAAACATGTGAAGCCCCGGTTCTTGCAACGATACGCCGGTCAGCAGGTTGACCAATCGAGACCGGGAGCAGGTCATGTATACCGATCTTTGATGATTGCTTCCACCTCTGGGTAGAATACTTCTTCGATGGCGACGTCGGTAGAGACATCCCGCTCCATGCATGGCAGTGTCACGAATTCGAAGCCGTTCTTGTCCAGTTCAAATGTTTCAGCGCCATCTCTTGCGTTCAGAACTGTCATGGATCGGCTTGAGGCCAGAGCGTCTCCAAATCTGGCAGGCAGTGGCACGGCGATCGGGTCAATCTCTTTGCTTCCGCCATCGTGCGGGAAGTAGTTGATGAGAGCCCGCACGTCAAAGTTCTGTCCCACCCACGTCGACATCTTGGTGGGGTTTGTGGGTATGGTGATTTGCTGCAGCAATGGGATTGGTCTGACCCACCACTTCGTCGGATGGCCCAAAGAAGTTCTCACGCGATTCGGTCACTGATGTTTTGGGGCTTTGCCATCGCAGCGCATCCTTGTACCTAATCCTGCCTTTCATTTCGTGACGGAGGTTTGTGTGCCCATGCCCTTGCATCTGTGGTGCCCTAGCAATTGCGCTCTAGTGTCGCCCTGGATTTGCCGAGAAACATTCACGAGGTCAATGCTCCCACTATCACATGCAGGGTCGTAGCCAGCCACCCCAGCCTGCACACCGCTTGGATGATAGCTCGGTGATGGCGGAGGTGCTGAGGGCTAGGTCAACATCTTTCTCGGCTTGTCGTGTGGTATGCGAACACGCCAGGGCCCAAAGATCATGCAAGACATGCGGCTTGCCTGTGAGTGACCGCTTTCGGACACTGACGACCTTTGCCATTTTGCAACCATTTCAGAACAATGGCGTCTCCTACGCTTCCTTCCTGCTGGCTTTACTGTGCCGTCACGGTGCTTTCGCTGTGTCTAGCCTCGTTCTTCCTTCTCCCACGTTCCGTCTCCAACCCGTGGGCATATGTTCGGCGGTGCTGGGTATTGTCCAGATATCCAATACTAAATCCAGTGTGGGATCGTGCTGCGAAGGACAAATACAGCAAATCGTTTGCGTCGTTGATCTCCGAGGGCGCGCAAAAGGCAAGTCCCATCCGTCCGTGTTTGTTGTGCCTTCGAGCGTTACTAATCATTCGTGCAGTTTGGCGACCGACCATGGCGCCTGAACGGCTTTACCGGCCAGGTTTTGGTCCTGCCGCCGAAATACATCGAGGAGTACAAGTCGAAATGGGAGCTGGACCTCGCAGCGACGACACTGGTGGCAAGTCCTCCGTTGATAGTGAGCATAACCTGTTCTCGAAGGCTGACGCAAGACTGTGTAGGATTTCTTCCCAACGTATCCGGGCTTCGAAATGTTCAGATCCTCCATGGCACCTCATGACAAAGTCCTCATCGATTCAGTCAAAAGCCATCTGAATCCAACGATTGGGAAGTACATCGCCCGTGGTGCCACGATGCAACGTACTGACTCGGCATCCAGGAGCTGCGATTCAGTTGCTTGTACGCGAGGTTCCTCATGCAGTATCCAAGACCTTTGGTACCCCGTCTGGTAAGACTTTCTGTGTCCACGGTCTTGCACGGTGACGTGAGTGGTTCTGATGTTAGACATCATAGATTGGGACGCCGCGATATTCAGCCCCAAGGTGCTCTTGTGCATCGCGCAAATGTCCGGACTGGTGTTCCTGGGACAAGCGGACATCGATTACCCGTCGTGGTATCAGACGACGAGCGAATTCGTGGTCAACGCATCCCGGGCGGTCGTTGTCCTGCGCGGATGGCATTCGCTTCTGCGTCCCTTTGTGCACTGGTTCCTGCCCGAGTGCCGCTTGATCCGACGGCAATCCCGCGAGGCCTGGCATTTGATTGAGCCCGTGGTCTGCAATCGCCTCCAGGAGTTGCAGCATGGTGGTGATGACGATAAACGTCCAGCCGGAGGGAACCAAGCAATGATCTCCATTGATTGGTTTGCCGCGGCGGTCAAAGCCAACGGAGTACGCAATTTCGACTACGTCAGCGCCGAGTTCACCCTGGCAATTGCGAGCATCCGGACTGTCAGCGCACACGTCTTCGCTGGTTTGATGCGGCTCGCCATGCACCCGGAATACGTAGAGCCCATTCGAAACGAAATCGTCTCGGTGTAAGTCGCCCTTGCCTCATCGTCCACACGCCGCACGCATAAGTTGACCTCTCTCTCCTCCGCACAGGCTTCGAGGATCGGCCAGAGTGGACAAAAGTGCGCTCTTCCGCATGCGCTTGCTCGACTCGTTCTTGAAGGAGAGCGCACGTCTGAACTGCTTCCCTACCACTTTGCGACGTGTGGCGCTAAAGGATGTCCGGTTCGGAGACGGGACCTTGCTGCCAGAGGGCGCTTATTGCATGGTGGCGCCGCCACCGATGAAAGACTCCCACATATACGGCCCCGATGCGACCGAGTTCGAAGGGTTCCGCTACGTACGCCTGCGAGAGGCGGCGGTCGAGGCCGGCTCCACCGGGGAGCAATATCAGTACTGCAGCGTCAGCGACCGCGACACCATCTTCGGCGTTGGCGTCCACGTCTGTCCGGCCCGATTCTTCGCAACGTTTGAGGTGAAGATCATGGTGGCTTACATGCTGTTGCATTATGACCTGAGAGTGCCGCCTGAAGATCGCGCAAGGTCTTTGATGGTGACCGACGGCTATGAGCGCAGCATCGATCATCGAAGGAGCCTGAATTTCAAGGCAAGAGAGCCCGAAGTAAAATGGGAGGACTTCGTGTGATCGGAATGAGAGATGGAAGCATACATGTACCTTATGTTGTTGATGTTGCTGGTGTGGCGCTGACAAGAACAATCCTATCCACGCAAGCCCCGGACAGCAAAACGGAAATTTCCGCGAACGCCCAACGCCTACCTCTGTCGCAATTTCTCTCTTTTTCGATGTAATAAGATACAACGCAACAATGCCTAACGTGTGCAAGGGGGAAGTTGGATTGCTCCGAAGTTGTTAGCGTCTTGGCACTCCCCCCCTTCCATTGTATTGCATTAACACTACTATATAGCTTAACAACGAGACGAGCTATAAATATTCTAAGTATACTAAATAAAAGAGCATTATCTATTTACTAAGAGGTAATAAAGAAAGCGCTCGTATAAA